>BOPP01000304.1:147043-161068 GCA_017312745.1 Gryllus bimaculatus | reverse complement strand
GCTGTGTATAATGCCGTAGCTACGTTGCATTCATTGAGTGCCTTGTGACCATTGCCCCATAAGCCTACGTACACTTTTATTCACTTTTGATGTCGCCTCATTGCTCCGGGACCTAATTTTATCTATTGGTATTTGAACAAGTCACTTCATACTACGATCACACAATAAATTTAATCTTTACTTGATTAAAAACAGTTCTATCATATTCGTACTTTTCCATTGCAAGGGCTTAGTCGGTCATTTTGGAAGATAAATTAAATTGACTACTAAAAACTAGAAATGCAGATGTTACAATAATTGCGAAACTGAAGGCACTCTGACTTATTAAAGAAAACAAATCCTGTTTAAAAATACAATATAGCCACCATATACCAGGTATCTACCAGAAATACTAGATAGTGATCACCATATAGCATGACTATAAAGCGCAGCGAGTAGCATTGAGTACCAACTAGTTCTCTGAAAACGCGATAGGAGCACGACTCCCTTATGCCTGTATTTGAAGAGATTATGTATATAATAGAAATACAATGCAATTTAATGTATTCGCAGCCTTCCCCAATTAGAAAGGCACGAGCCGCGACTGCATTTAAAGCTCTGTTTAGTACGTTGCTTAATAATAATACTTTTATAATTCGTGACATACGAAGAAATACGTATTGAATTTCAATATTTATGATATTGACTTAAAGAAACTATAGTTCAAAGATGTCCACAATCTTAATCATTATCTACAATTTATCTAGCTTAGTAATATGGGAATTAGTGCGTCAATAAGTTATATTGTCGATGAATCATAAAGAAATATTTTTTAAATAATAAACATATTTTTAGAACCCTGTGATTCTTCCCCTCGTACACCATCTATCGGCAATCTCCAAGCTCGTTCACACTATTACTCGGTTCGCTCCCTTCGCTGTCACAACCTTCCTCCCGCGCTAGCGCCAAGCCAATCCAATTTTGTTCCTTGCGCTGATTGTGCCCGGCCTAAAATAACAATAGACGGGGGAGGCCAACCGCCTGTACAGAAATTGCGCCACTCAAAATCGCTTCTGCGCGATCTTAATAAGGGCCAAGAGCAAATTGCGCGTATTCCAATACCTACGAGGAGCAAGGGAGGAGCCTTTGAAAAGCGCGAAGGCAGTGAGGCGAGCCATGCCCTCCCTGGGGAATATTCGCCTCTGGGATTGCAGTGAATTTAATGGGCAATTATTCTTATGAATACGGGTGTTTGGAAGAAAATAAATTATTTAAGTGTTACGTAAATTACAAATTATGTGACACTTTAAATATATTTAGTTTCCCAATACTCATTTAAAAACGTGAAAAAGAGGTAGAAAGTAAAATGACTCGTTGAAAATCAAATTTCCATCTTGAAATTTAAATATGCATAGTTTTGTCGTTTTGCGTCTTGTTGCTGTATAAATTTTATAAAATCCTCTTATTCTAAATAATAAAGTTCAGAGCTGAGATGGACGTTGTAAATGTGCAACAAAGGAAACATGGTAAATTATAAAAGAGATAACTTCGCGATACAATAATCTTATACTTTGATTTAGGTTCATAATCGCCGAAAGAATAATATGTTTTCCTTTTTTATACTGCCTTAATACGACTTTTTGGGACAGCTAATGTACTTTGATGGATATTTGTGATGAGTAACGAGTGAGTATGTAAAACACAATTAACCTATTAATTATGACAAATGCTATAAAGTTAAACAGTTCTTTTAAAATAACCTGAACTCCAACTTGGTTTTTCTCAGAATTACATTCAGAGTCTGGTTATCAAATTAAATGAGAGAATATAAGTAGAAAAATACTATGATTATGCTGAATCTCAAAAACTTGAATATTTATTTAAAAGCATATATCTCTGACCCATTTTGGTCCCGATTCTGAGTCCTAGATTCATGAATACTAGACGGCTATTGCTACTTTAATGCGTTGATAACATCAGAGAAAACCCCTCTTTAAATAGTTGAAGTAAAACCTTCCCGAAGCTGATGGGTAGTAGTAAACTCGAGCTTGCGAAGTACTATGATCCATTCTATAATTAATTCGTGTTATTTAGTAATATAGATTGTTGCAACGTGGCAATTATATTTCATGATATTTTCTCATGATATTAAGTGTGCCGTATTATTATTTTGTTTGTTGAGAAATGGATAGAACCAATTTCACTACACTTACTTACACCAATTGTGTAATAATTCTTTTTTTAAGAAATACTGCCCATATTTTTCTATTTTACTATCTTTATATTTCTTAATATATACAAGTTGTGGTTATTTCCAAAATATAAAATATTTCGTAAAATTCCTCAATTTTTTCCCCTATTTAATGAAAAATCGTACTATGAAATAAAAAAGTGTGTTTCGCCCCCGTTGTTGTGGGCGGAAGACGACGAGCGTGCTGCCGCCGCTCTTACGCGCGCCTTCGATCGGGGAGCGCGCTGGCCGATGGTGTGAGTTGTGACGCAAACACCTTCAATCAATGTGTTGATGGAGGACTTGTGCAGGAGGCAGCAGTTTGAGCTCTATTTGCGGAGCGCAGCCTCCGAACAAGAGTTATTATCGCGCAGCCCTCGATCGCTATTCATTTTCGACCTCTCGTAACTTTAGTCCATTCACCGGCGTGCGTTTCGTATTAAAGCTACACGTGCTCTGTTTACAAGCAATGCAATTCATTGGATGCTCTGACACTCAAGGAAGGTACTGGGAAGTATAACTGTAGGGTGGGCTTGTTCCTGCCTTCTTAATGGAAATCCCAGAACAACTTTGCTACAGCATGTTAATACTTTACTGTCGTTCAGATTACCTGTAAACGTGTCTACACGTACGGAACTGCACTTTTCTCAGACACTTGAGTACATAGAAAGATATACTACCACTTTAAGTGAAAATAGTGGGGTATGCATTAAGTGCACAAGCATAGTGCGTTAAGGAAGTGTTGTCAATACTAAAAAATGCAATGTAAACCGTTCAGTTAAATACTTCCGTTATCCCTGGTTGTTTGATATTATACGACGTTCTTAAAAATTTGCATTTTGCAAAGTACGTTTAACAGACAAGGCATTATATTCGTATATAATTATTTTCAGTAATTCACTGGACTTAACGAAAACAAATATTTTATTAATATGATTATAGAACTCTTCAATAAAATTAGTTACTTAAGGAGTTTTCAGAATTTCAATAAATAATAAGATCAACAAAGTCAAATACACTTTGAAATATACTAAAGCAAATAGCATCAAAAGTTAAAGATACGCGACATCAATATTGCCAATGACTAAAAATTGGTCTGATGGTGCATGATCCAATGAAATATTAAGATAATTCAAAGTAAAATGGGATTTTTAATTTATAATAGTAGGTTTAGATTATTTTTGGGATACCGGCTAATTTTCCCAAGTACATTAACACGGCATTTAGGATATATGTTAGTCACTTTCTTCTTCACGTGTATTGTGGGGGAAAACAGTTGCATTTTTTAGAGGTGGTAATATTCATAAATTCACGAAAGATAGCCTCATAAATATCTATCACGAGAACCGTTCCACGTCAAATCGCATAATAATTGACACAATTTTTTTAATGTATGATCGCTCCTTAAATCTAGACATCAAAAAAAGAGAGATAGGTTTTTTATTTGCCTGCCATATGCCTATAAATTTTTAAATTTACGCGTACATTACAAGATATAATCAATTAATCCTCCGAAAGTACTTAATAAAAATATTCCTGGTTTGTTTCATTTAATACTTCCAAATGTCTATTTTATTCCTCTTTAAATAAATTTTACAAAAAATAAATATTTCTACTATATATTTTGCAAGTATTAAAAAAAGAATTCCATTAGAGCTCGGTCAGACTTCGTACCACGGCTATCTAGTTACGTCGTGCAACGAATAATAATAATAATAATAATAATAATAATAATAATAATAATAATAATAATAATAAATAGCTTGCCTGTCCGGGTGACGCCACGTCCATGGCGACGTTTCAGTCGTCATCTGCGACCTTCCTCAGGGCGTAATGCGAGAAAAATGTTCTGAACATCAGTCGGAATGCGCTCCTTATAGAGTAGAGTGTGCAAGAATTTGTTCTGCGAATCCTGTGCGCCGCAAGACTGGCTCTCATCTTGCGAGCTTCTGCAGATTTCAATCCGCTTGATCTATTTTTCACATCGCGGTTTAAACGGAGAACATCTCCAAGACGCGTAAACTGCGATGCACTAGTAAATCTTAATTAATCGCAGTCACTAGATTTGCGAATTTGTGATTCATGTCGGAAAATTATTTACTTCCCTAATGGTTCAAGTGCCAAAACAAAAAACAAATTTTTTTTTAAAAGTTTGCCTCCATGAAGAAGATGCAGAAAATATAGTCTGAGTAGAAAAGTATTTCTTTCGACGTCACATGGTCCGTAAAGAACCATGCATCTAATACACACTGATTCATTAAAAAAATCATTTTTTTTAAAGTTACTGAGATCCCACTTTGATTTTTCCTGGAATAGTCAACCGTACCCTAATGCATAAATAAATATTCTTTTTTTAAATTTGAGCGCATAGAGTTTATAAAACTATTCAATTTCTTTTTCTTTAATGAAAAAAAAACAGGAAAATAAATATTTTGCTAAATCTAAAAAAAATTAACATGTTTTTGATATTTGAATGAAATTTGAACGGACTTTCTATAATTAGTCTTTTCTAGTATATGATTCTTGAAAGTAGAGAGCAATAATGAGCATAATTTTTAGCAAATTTCAACGTGAAATAATAATAATTCAAAAATAATAAAGTTATAAAAAATAAAAATACATATATTAACGTATTTGAAACATATAATTAATAGAAAACATAGAAAATGGTTAATTAATGTGATCCAAGATGTGACTACTCGTCCATAAATACAGCAACGTGTACAAAGTGCGGTAAATTGTAGTGCAACCCTCTGCCTTTGACCTCAAATTCGATGACTGCATCTTCAAATAAATGCCGCTTTATGGAAAGTGAGGAGGTTTTCGTAAATGTTAATTTGCAAATGTAGAATTAAATGAACATATATTAGACAATAGGCAAGAAGGGCTTAAAATTTGAAAAGAGTGATGTGCAATTCCCACACAGATGCTCATATACAGAGAGACAGATAGACAGACAGACAGACACACAGATAGGCAGACAGACAGACAGACATATAAACAGAGAGACAGATACACAGATACACATATAGACAGATAGGTAGATAAACAGATAGAGAGATAGATAGACAGATATAGAGATAGATAGACAGAGAGATAGATAGACAGATAGAGAGATAGATAGACAGACAGACAGACAGACAGAAAGGCAGACAGACAGATAAACAGATTGGCAGATAGACCCAACACTCCTAATAGGCAAGGAAAAAATACAATGTCGCAAGAGCCTTCGCTACCTAGGAACGGAAATTGACAGGAAGCTAAGTTTTGGACCACACGTTACCGAGTCGACGGAAAAAGCACTAGGAATAGCAACATCACTTTCAAGATTGTTGCTGAACACCAGGGCCCCAGCGACAAGAAGAGACGACTTCTTATGAGTGTAATGCACTCGAAAATGCTCTATGCAGCCCCCATCTGGGAAGAATCTCTTCCAAACAAGAATTTGAGAAGGAAAATGCAGTCTCTCCAGAAGAAAGGAGCTCTAAGCATAACATCGGCGTGTAGAACAGTATCCGGAAGTGCTGTTCTTCATCTGGCGAACGTCCCTCCTATTGACCTGCTTTCTCTAGAAAGGAGAGAAGTATACGACTACTACCCAGAAGGCAACGGAAGGCGAACACACCAAGATACGGATAACGCAATTACAAAAGCTAAAGAAATCGTGATGCACTGCTGGCAGAAACGCTGGGACAGAGAGGAGACCGGCAGATGGACTCATAGGCTCATCCCGATCCAAATGGATAAGCCGCAAACACGGGACTGTGACATAACACTTAACTAAGGCATTTACAGGGCATGAATGTTTTAAGGCATACCTTAAAAGATTCAGAAAGACAGAAGACACGGTATGCTTCTACTGCAGCTATGAAGTGGGCGACGTCGAACATACGTTGTTCCATTGCCCGGGATGGGACACGTTAAGGCATCGCATGATATGGGAAGTCGGGTGTCTCACCAGAAAACTTGGTTACACTAATGATCTGTAACAAGGAGATGTGGACAGCAACAGAGAAATATGTCACCGCCATTCTCAAGAAGAAGGAAGAAAACGAAAGAAACCAGTCATAGCTGAACCTGAATAGCACCTCGAAGTAATACAGCTGGCACCATCCTGAAGTAATGCTTAACTGCGGTTCCAGGATGGATAACTCCAGGAACATAAAGGGTTTGTGGTTTTAGTGGGTAAAAATCGTTGAAGAGAGCGGGCTCCTCTTGCTCTTTTGAAGATTTCCACAGTTCCCCTCGTAAAAAAAGATAGATAGATAAATAGATAGATAGATAGATAGATAGATAGATAGATAGATAGATCGAGCTGACCTGTGGTGTCCCACAAGGTTCGAAAGTTGGTCCTGCCTTATGGAATATTATAGGATGCCTACCTATCAATCCTGACTTATGGATAGATAGGTAGACAAATTTTGCCATAAGTCAATTTTTCGATATCAATGACTCACAAAATGTGAATTTGTGAATATACTACTTGTTGCAGGAAAAAATTAACTACATATAGGAACAAAATTTATTCACTTTCTCTGTTAGAAACCAACAATATAGTTTTCCTAGTGCAAGATCATCACTTTCCGCTGCAGCATTACAATATTTCCTCTTCACTTGGTGGAAAGCGAGGGAGTAAAAAGTTCGTATCTCGCCCGCAGATTCTCCCGCCCTCGCGGGGCGGCGCCCCTGACACGCTTTGCGGCCGCGCGTGCCTGCGCCCAGCCATTGTGCGTGGGCCGTGCGCGGCGCGAGCGACAAGTTGCAAATGAAGTTCCGAAAGAGACGTCGCCGCCGCCGCCGACCCCGGAGGTGGCTGGAGGGATTCGGGTTCCGCATTATTACACGCTCCGTCTCTGTCCGCCCCCCCCCCGCCCGTAACGAAGCCACTCGACGCCCGACGCCGACGCCCGACGCCGACGCCCGACGCCGACGCCCGACGCCTGGCGCCTCGTCCCTTCGCGCCGACGTCAGCGCTGCCCCCGATCGGCAGCCAGCGCCCGACCACTGCGCCCAGCCACCCCTCAGTGGGCTCTCTCGTGGGGCGTTCCCGCGACTGCAGGCGGATGGGAATAAGGGCGACGTTTGTGAATTCCGGCACTTGGCTGGTGGAGTTTGGAAAAATCGATACTTTTGTTTTCAATGTTGGTGCAATTGGTTCAGTACTGCTCAATAGATATCGCAGTAAACCTTTTAAAAGTATGAGTTCGAAGAGCAACTCATATTTTTTTCCAACTTCCAAATAGATCATAATCATGCTTTATTCACTGCAACTAAACCAGTAACTAGTTCATGCATAACACGTGTGCACATTCATACTTCTCTATGACTATCAAAAACAATCGATCCCCAAAATGACTTTTTTTAATAATTCCATTTCTTGAACCCTTTTACGCCTAGACGCAATTAAAATCAATATCTGAGTTACTTTTATAAATAGAGTGAAGAAAACGATCAGAATCATTCTTAAATATGAACATTTCGGATTGGACAATTGAATAAACAAAGTAAGTAAAATAAACCAGCAGCCCTCTCCTATCCTATAGATAAGCAATCCTGTGTATTAATGTGTCGTCATCCTCTAGTGGCGCGCCGCTAAAACACTGCACATTGATGCTCTCTTGAATGTGATGAAACGCTGGGCAACAAAAGACCAGAAAAATAATTATTAGGGCTAGGGTAGTTGTGTAAGAACAACTTTTTTTTTACATAACTACATTTTACATACCTTAATTTTCCATTACATTAAAATATTTTAATATGTCCACCGAACAAGATTCATGCATTATAAAAATCCAATTTTATAGTGCATTTTTTTACTTATTTTGGCAGTCTTTATAATTTCATTATATTTAAAGCATAGGGTCAGAATGATACATTTTGTGCTATTTTCACAGGATAATTTCTAATGTAATTATTGATTACTTTATTGATGCAGTTACTACTTTTTGATAGTATTACAATTAACAAAAAGTGTAATAATAATAATAATAATAATAATAATAATAATAATAATAATAACAACAATCATAAATAGGAAGTTAATAACAATGGTTACTTTTCATTAGGAACTGATTACAGTTTTTGTAAGATATTGAAATTTTGGCCTGGATATTTTTTCAAGATGAAAACCCTCTTCAAACAGTCACTTCTACATTGTCACTGAAAAAAATAGCAAATATGCACCAATAACATCTTTATTGGGGTGCACTTTTTTTCCAGAACAAATAAATTTTGAAAAGTAACAGAGAATGGTTTCTGATTTCAAACCTTAAAATGATGACAGTTATACGCTCTAATGGAAAAAATTAAGTGACTTTCAGCTCCAGTCCATAATTCAGATGAGTTTTGTCATTATTTGCATTCTTTTGGTAGACCATATGTTACTTAGAACATCAGTAATAAATATAACGGATGAAAATAAATTTGATAATTTTATATTTTATGGGGTTTTGTTTAGTACATATTTTCTGCAATTCTTCGTTAATGCTTGTTTTAAATCTCATAATATATATTATATATAATATATATAATATATATAATATATATCTTTAATACTAAAGATATATTATATCTTTAATACCTCTGATTTTCAAAAGAAGCTAACTCATACGTTTCAACAATATTGGTTCAGTACATTCAGAGAATATCAAACAGTAACTAAACGCACTTGTCTCTTCAAATATTACTACGGACAGATAAGTGACTAAAACAGAGGATGTTTATAAAGTGTTCAGAACGACACAATCTTCAGAACAAAAAGTTTAAACAGTTCAAGATTTTAAACAGATAAAAAACAATGTCACTAGAAACGTAACGTGTGATATTATTTACGAGCTCGAAGGATGGAAAAATCTGTTCATAAATCCTTACGGTTGGGCGATGTTTATTCTTTGATTACTAATGATTGCTAATAATTACTACTGATTACTAAAGATTCCGGGCGCGTCAACTGCTAATATCATTAGTCCAGTAAGTGTCGGGCAGTTTAATCGCGAGATGTAACGGTGGTCTTTCCACACTGGAAGCCGACCTACCATTGGCTAGCGAGGTTACCGTCAACCAGGTATCTCCCACCAGCGAGCACCGCCCCAGCTCCAAACTCCGATCGCTCTCCCGGCATGTGTGGCAATGTGCTGCACGTGATGCGAACTGTAATTGTGTGTGAGGGGGAGGTTAGGGTAAGGAAGAGGAAGAAAAGATCGCGCGGTCCTTGGCCTGAGTGTTGGGGTAATACTCCGGCATTCGCCTGGTGTTGACCGGAATAAACTATAATTCTCCTCCAGACAGCTACTGATCTCGATCTAGCTATCTGGCTAGTGTCGAAAATCCTGCCACCTTCGGGACGCGAACCTCAGGACCTCCTGGTCAGAGGCACTGCAGTGCCATGAGTTAATGCCCTGGGCCCCCTCTCCCGGTATGTTTATTCTTAATTTTACATTAAAGAGTGGTTCAGTAATTATGAAAGAATACAAATTATGCGTTTTTAGAATACGAAGTCGGCATTTACATAGAAGAGCGTAGTAGCTTTTCTGTTGCAATGGAAACAGAAACTTTCCTAAATTGAATATCTCTATCAATGTCGAGTTAATGCTGAAGGCAGCGTACAAGAGGTACTAACTACTGACTGAGGAACGATTTCTGACTGTGATTCAGGGGTTTTATTGGCAACTACGTCCGTAGAGAAAGACTCTTCGAGGGAAAGCATCTGAGAATCTGTTCAACTCATGTAAGGATTTTTTGTTTTGTTGATTTGCTTTCTTCTTGATCTGAAATGGTTCTTGAGACCCAAAATACCTGGTCTACTCAAAACTTGAATCACCGTCTGGTTCACTGTTGCACAAAATTTCTATGCACGAACCTGTCTCTCCACAATTGATAACTTTTAAGACAAGGTTTTTCAAAGACCTATGTGGTTACTAAATCATCGCTCCACCGAAACTTGAAAGTAACGTTCGAAATACAGTGTAATATTTATAGGTAGTAATTAATATTGTTTGTTATCATTCTAGAATTTTCATCTGTAAAGGAACTGGCATGAATGTACAGATGCTCAACCTCTCGTCACTCAAAAGTTAGACCAACAAGACGGAGGAGAGAGGCAAGACCGTTATCTATTCTTAGCGGTCTTACAATAGGCTTATTGTACTTTCTGAGTTTGTAAGTCGGGGGAATAAGAAGAAAGGGCATTGTCAGACCAAAGATACAGAAATGTTACAGAAGACTAAAAGAACCTATTTTTATGCAGTAATTGAGAAAAGCCACACTTAGAAATAGAATCCACTTCCATCTCAAAAGAATATTCCACTTGAACATAAGCAACTTTTGTGTTGCAGTAGCTGTGCTGTTTTCTGAAGAAAGAATTTCAAAAGAAATTGTAGCTCCTCTTTAAGACTGATGCATACGTATTTTTAGCATTTTTCTGCGTTTCTCTTTGCGCACCTTAATTTTGCCCCTGCTTCTATTCACTTTCAGGCGAAGTTATTTCCACTCACCGCACACTCTGCTTTTGGAGGAAATGACGTTAGTAGAAACTGTTACGTCAAACAAGAACAAATGACGTTGATAACCGTAAGGAGTTTGGGTGGGTGGAATCGAGCTTTCAACGATAACTATCAGGCGTCAGAAATAACCTGTTTTGGATTCCTGCTGATGTGTATGTAACTTCAAGTGGAAGGACTGGCACATTCTAAACCTTCCTCTTGAAATTGGAGTATTTCAAACATATGAGATTTTTATTTCAAGATTTTATGTTTTGTTTAAGAAAAGAAGGTAGCTGAGCTTGTGAGACATTCAGTATACATTACAAAGAGAGAGAACGGTTTTAGTGAAATTATTTTTCACTAAACAAAAAGAGAGAACGGTTTATTTGAAGTGTTTGTCAAAATAATATGATAGCAGCGCTCCAGAACTCGATGCTGCAGAGGAAGTTTGTCTAATATTTATATTAGTTATTAAATACCTAAAATTTAAAAAAATATTGTAGAGAATGTATTATACAGTGATCTTCAACTTCAGAATACACCAACTTTGTCTTTTGTTTACTACAAAATCACTACAACTGGAAAGATAAATCCGTGAGACATAGCCATTCACGGCATCTTTTACTCATTGGTTCTAAACCTGATCCCCAAAACTATGTAATGAAGCCATTCTTGTCAAATTTCAATTCACAGTGATAGCTATATTTTAAACAATGAATGTGACAATGTGTAGAGGTTATTAAGATTCTTTTTAAAAAATGTGTAATTTTAAAGGACTTCTTAAAAAACTTAAAAATCGTAAAAATTAAAAATATTGGAAGTATTATATTTTAACTGTGTCATTTCCAAATACGTTGAACATTTATGTAATTACTCCCTAGTCTTCTCTCATAACATTACTGTCCATTTCAGTGTAATTTCAATACAGTAAAAATTGTAACTGTTTTTCAGTACTTCAAGATCAAAAATTTGTGTGTTGAAAATGTGAGTTGCAAGTTAATGAAAATAGTTTCAATGTAAACTAGGTGGTTCTTTATAATTTGTTTATATCACATCCTTTTTCATGTCGAAAGTTCTTGCAATCGTCTTCATGAGTTTGATTCCACGATAAGCGTTTAGCATGGAAAAACATTTTGACATTTTGAACATTTTGAAACAATGATGAATGACGTTCGAATCCATTTGTAAGCTGTGGGTTTGGAGAAGAACTTCACAAACTGAGAAACATCTTGGCAAATAATTATGTAAAACTTAATTTCTTCAAAAGTCTTAGACATGATGCAAAGTATCAATGGAATTTTTGAAAAATGCATTACACTATTGAACAATCTCTTAATTCAACAAAAACAGCAACGAATGATTCTCGGCAAATGAAGGTTATTTTATGCTAGAAAAACCTCTCAGTCACGCTATAAAATAATTAATTATATTCACAGACGTAATATCAAAGTTCTGAACCGGCATAAAATCTATTTGGAAATTAATTCGTTGGAAATAAAATCGATAATATTTGAAAAACAGTGAAAATTTAGTTATCAGAAATCGCTAATCTACTAAATAACTCCTAAAGAGATTGTTCAGTTTTCCAGGAATCGCGAAAAATATTTCTTCAACTTCAACCTACAACTACAAAATACTGAATCCATTACGAGGCGAATACAAAATAAAAAGTGGCCACCAAATAATGAAATAATAAATGACACCCATTGAAGTGAGATTCACTTCTTTTTTCTGTGATAGTCCACACAAAAGTAATAATGTTTACTTCAAGAAGAAGCTTCAAAATTTATTTCAAGAAAGTATTCGATTACGTAATTTCGCCATAGTTTGACTATTTATTATTTTGTTATTTGGTGTTTCCGTACGCGTCAACTAATACGAACTATTCCCGTAATTATAGCGTATGTTAAATCCCGGTGGACGTGTCCTTTGGGAGAGATCTGGAGCTCTCGACTGGACTTCCCGCATGTGTAGTAGTGCAGTGCATGTAAGTGTGTGTGTTGAAGTGACAAAGACGAGGAGGGTCCTCTGTGAAAAAGGTACTACCCCGTCGTTGCCCTGAAACTCATCGAAGACAACTACCCTTCAGAGCGGCCGACCGCTACAACTCTCCAGGCAGTGAATGGACGCTCCGTGCGAGGACAGTGTATTCCCGCGCACGCCCGTGCGCGTGGGCTGCGCGTGCGTCTGGGCACGGCGGCGGTGGCGGGTGGCGACGCGCGCGAACTTGGCGTCTCGTCAATGGACCCCGCTCGTATCTCCCCGGCGAATCAATGCGTGGGTTGCCATGGAAACCATTGGTTGCTAAGGATGTTATTCAAGGACGCTCAGGGTCGGCGCGGAGGGCTGCGACACAGTGGACCCGAGGGGGGCAGAAGCGCGCATAACGCGTCTCTCATTTTGTCTCATTTCGAAGTAAACATTCCAACTGCCCAAAATTTTAACTAAAACAATCGTAATTAGATATTTCCATCCGTATAGACCTCTTGGGGATCGATAAAATGTTAAAGAGCGACAATGAAAGGATACATCGAATGTAAATCTCTTAGAAAAATACGCGACTTGAAGGTACATCTCATTGAAGTAGTAATGACGTTGAATGTTTTTTTCTGATTAATTGTTTTCTACAAAACCTCTAAAAATAAAATAACATCTCCATTCATATTCATCATTCATTATTAAAATGTTCAGAAAACTTAAGAAATTTAAACTATATATTTACAAACAAACTAACAAGAAAATATTCTGCGCAATAAGCTCTTCAGAAATTCTGTGGCCTGTTCTTAAAACACGCTCAACATTTTGCAACAAAATTGCAACAAAATTGCAACAATTGCACACTGTCACGTATTGAGAAGCTGAAACGAAGCGGTTTCCTCCGGGTTCGCTTCCTGAATAGGACAAAAAATAAACATTCGCACTTCACTGTTATGTCCCAGTCCATTTAACAGGTTGAGTGGCTTAGTGAAATTTTATCGCAGGTAGAGAATGGGAAATAAAAGGCGTAAAGGGTTGCAACCTGCTTACGACAGATCTACCAAGCCAATAGCCATCAGATAGGAACGCCAAGGAATGGCCATAGTCTGACAAGGCTATGGTGCCAGAGAAGATACAATAAATGAGCACAAAAAGCAGGTGGCTCGTATTTCACAATTCCGCTTCTTCAGACACTACCACACAGGCCGGAAGACCAAAATTAACGCTTCTCCTGGCTGGGACGGTGTTCCGATGGGGGGGAGATACCTGCACTTGGAAAACCCGCATGCCGACGTATGGGTCGGTTACTGCGGGGGAGGAAAACTACCTCCTGACTGTAACATAAACTACACTAACGTG
>BOPP01000304.1:137517-146828 GCA_017312745.1 Gryllus bimaculatus | reverse complement strand
AGTTCATTTTAAAATTATATTAATTTTCTAAATTTTCTGGAAGAATCAAATAGCAAACGAAAATACTATAAACGTTTCTATTAGCAATTGACATTTATTTTCCAGGAGAGTAAAGACAAAATCTTGTTTTAACTAGTTTAGCTATAAAAAGATGTTATTTACTAATCGCTCGTTGCTATGTCACTTTTAGCAGAGTTTCAGGAAGAAGTGATGTTCAGGACTTCATCATTGAGTGCCATGAGGCTGGAAATGGATAAAGGTAAAAATGAAAATATTTTACCACAGTTCTATTACTTATAAGTGTTATAACCCTCTAAAATGCCAAAAAGTTTCAAGGTACTCATTTTTTCTACTGAATATTTCAGAAGCTACAGGCTGAAAAGTGATAAATTCAAAACAAATATAGTGTTCAAAGTGGTAATCTTACAATGTGTTATGTGATAGGTATATTTTATTAAGTTTTTAAATGAATTATTACTCTTTTATTAAGTACTAGAGGACCTGGCAATGCTTTGCTGTTGCAGTATATTAAATAATTACACTTGAATTTCAATTTAAATTTATTTCATGAAGATTACTTATAAATTAAGTACACTTTTACTACTTTTTAACTATACTTTAACTACATATTATTTATACTTTACTATATTAGCCTTTTTTAATAATGTAATAAAACAATGTACTTTTTAATAATGTAATAGAAAAAGCCTTGACTCAAAAATAGAAATGGAAAGGACACGTCATGAAACAACAGAATATCAGATGGGCCTATGTTAGGACCATATGGGAACTAAGAAACTAATCCAGGAAGACAACGAAAAAGATGGGAGGGCAACTTTAAGGAGTCATCTGTCAGAAATTGGATGAGACTCTCTGCATGCAGGGCGTCATGGAGGTCCCTTCAAAAAAGCTGAATCCTGGAAGTGAAGAAAAGTGAAACCAGCACGTTGATTGTGGCAACAATATCAATATTAAAAGACAGATTGTATTAAGAGACAAATTACATGACAATTGTAATTTAATTGATAGTAATCAATACCAGCTTAATATGAGTGAAATTTATTAGGTTTCGTAGTTATACTCAACCAAACTGCACGGGCACAAATACGTATGGAACTCCCTGAGAATTCAAGAGGCCCTATCTTTTAAGGGATTGTAGTGCACTCGTAATAATAATAATAATAATAATAATAATAATAATAATAATAATACACTTTAAAAATATAATAATCGAATATTGTAGTACAGCTCTAGCATTTTGTTCACACTTCCTGGTTTCTACAGAGCAACGTCGATGTTATTGGACGAGTCGAAGAGAGGCGTGCAGTTCATAAATATATCCATATCTTGAAGCAAGGTTCTCTGCCAAGGTTTTCTGGGAACATTATATACTTCGTCCATTAACTTTGAAAAAATAATTCCCTACATATCCAATTTAATTCAAACCACTCTTTGAATACTCCCGATACTATTAATAACAAAATGTGAAAAATTCAGTACAATCGTTTGAGTAATTTTTGCGTCTATATGCGTCAGACGTACGGACCTTCCCTTATAGATATTTGGTGTACGCTCAGAAAGTTTAAAATATATGACTAATTCGCTTCAAACCAAACTGAAATGAATAGTGGAATTAACATATTTTAATCTGTTGCTAAGCACTTTATTTATTTCGTCCGCTGTTGGGCTAGTGTGCGCTACCGCCCCCGCCCCTGCCCCTGCCCCCGCCATTGCCAAGGCAACTGCTACCGTGCCGAGGCAGGGGGAAGCAAGGCCCCAGAAGCGACTCGACGAAGTGGTGCGCAGAGTTAGTGCGTGCAAGAGGTTGAGAGGAGGTAATGAAGGCGGCTTGAAAACTGCAAGTCGAGTCTGTGACAAGGCGCGCGCTGACGTCACGTGAGGCGGCGGCGGAGATAGTTCAGGCTCTTCGGTGGTTGATGAAATTGCGGAATCTACAGATGTGCAACTTGAATTTTCTTATAAAGGTCGCAAATAGAGCAGAAAACCCTTAAGATGTTATGACGAGGAAAATATTTTTTCCGTTGTTAATGTTGTCAAAATACGTGTTGTTTCATTGTGTTTTAAAAAGTAAACTCCATCACACGAATACTTTGATACGAAATGCTTGTGAAGGCCATCAAACTTTGATAGACGTACGATTGACGTTATACTAACGAAGCAAAATTAAATGTTTTCTAGCAATTTTCTTATGACTATTAAAATAAGATTTCTTCTCTAGGAGACATTTTCCTGTAAACTGCATATTAACGTAGAGAACTAGTTACTTTGAAATACGCTAGTAGATAAAAGCGAAGAGGCATCAGAGTTGCATCGTGTTCTCGTTGGCACAGAGGTGGGATCCGCGGAGAAGGAAAGGTTTCGGAAGTTAACGAGGACGGAGCGTATAGAAGGCGTATACAAAGGGGAATGGAGGCTCAGAGCGCGCCGAAGCTGCAGCGCGGCCGCCGGCACGGAGCAGGCGCAGCCACGAGCGCAGCGCGCTCTGCGGAGGCAGCGCAAGTCCATCCTGAAGCAACACTCGGCCCGCGCCCTTCGCCAAACGCCTCGGGCAGTCATCTGGGAGAGCGTCTGCCCATTGTAGAGTGCTATGGATTTACAGCCTTCACACATTGGATTTATTCTCAACAGAAGATGTGAAATACAGCGCCCCCAAGGAAATACGCTTCTCGGGGAAAAGTGATCACAAACGTTTAATCAAGGGAAGTTCAATCAAGAGCATGGCACATTTGCAGTGAATATGTACACAAAATTAGAGCGTCTGGTCGAAATCACCGCTCTTCACAAATTATTTGAAACCAACATTACTAGTATTATCTCGCGATCTAAAATTATATCTAATGTAATGAAAGATGATTCATATTCCTTTAAATTTAGAAACATTTTTGACAATTAAATATATGTGTAATAAATTAAATATTTCAATTTTAAATTATATTCTTGAATATTAAAAAAACATAGTATTCATTACTGTTAGGAAATATTCGTGGATAACTAATCATCTACTCGTATTTACAAAAGCACCATATCACCAATTTCAATATTCCAGAGACAGATAAACCATTTGCTAATGATGCGTTGCAATTTTTTAACGAAATATTATTTATTTACTTGAAGAAGACAAATGTTACATTTAGCTTTATTCTCTAGAAGGTTATGCGCTCAATCAATGGATCCTTAACTGTTATATTTCCACTTTCAACGAGAAAATACACTGTTTGACACATTTCTTCTAATTAAATAAGTATTTCTTAGTTGTAGTAGGTTTGATATTTGGATTTTTTTATTTTATCTATTCGTTACCTCGTTATTTGTTTAAAAAATAAAACATTCATAAATGACACTAGAGACTGTTTTATCTTCTTAATGAATGTCCGAAAGAGTTCTTAGTCTACTCTTGAAGCAGCGAAATATTAGGACAGCTTTTCCGAAGAAATTCTGCCGGTATCTGCTAAAACATGTGTTTTTGTCGTTCTGGAAACATTCGAAACATCTCCAGTTAGCATTCTCGGCGTACGAATCTCTGCTTAAGTGTTGAATGAAGAAAGGTGCTAGAGTTACCTGGGTCTGTCAAAGGGAAAGCGTTCTCCTTACAACGTGTGGTTCTCGTGCGCATTGAGATTGGCACGCGGCTCGCGTGTGAACCCTCTGTGAAACTGGGATGCCAACTTGGCGAAATAAAACGACCTTCACGTGCAGTGGACTCTCGCGTATTGCGTAGGGGCACCAGACGTCCTCATTTGCCAGGACCTAGTCCTCACTGTGCTGATTCGTTGGCGAAAGTCCTGAATTTCATTCTGTGTCATCTATTTATAGTTTATTGTAATTTCAATAATTCTAACATAAATATACAAATAAAGCTGCTTTGGAGAAAAATGTGATATGGGAAGTGAAACTCGGTGTTTCCAATTATAAAAACAATATGTATGACTTTTCCTTATATTGTACGGATGGTCATTTCTGGTCCCCACGAAATTGCTCAGTTCCAGATTCTCATATAATGCGATCTCGTTGCGTCTTATGTGGAAAAAATCGATTTCCAAGACATTACTACACTGCAAAGCTGCTTTGCCGGCAGGCCAGGGGTAGTGCGATCTACCGGTCATCAGTGAAGAAGTTGAATCATGAAAGTTTGAATCGTTCAAAAAAGTTGCATTCCAAAGAAATGCCATTCATTTCCTGTGGAAGCTAGGCCCCGGATTTAGGCGAATATTTTTCTCTGACGTGGCATGTTTGAAGTGTATGTTTTTTGCTGTTAATTAGCGCCAAAAAATTGTTACAAATGATTGAAATCCCAGTATGGCACAAAAATTGAATTGATTTTGCCGCGTATGTGACAACAGGGGGCGAAGATGAAATATAATGTTAAAAACGAAGGTGAGGGTGTATAGGTATTCTTTTGCCCTAAGCTTACTACCAATGATATTTGTATTATTTTTTTTTTTTACTTTCTCTGGCGTTACGTATTTAACAAGAGTAATTATAATTATTGTAATCGTGACCCGGAAAGGAAAAACTCTATTGCCGAACCTGGGTAACGAAACAATGGATAAAACTTGTTCTTATATATAGTAAATTACTTCCTCTAATTTGTGGTGTTTTGTGGGTCATTGATTCCGAAAAATTGACTGCCGGCAAAACATCTACCCGTGTTTCTGTCTGTCCATTCGTCTGTGGACAACTAGCCCGTAAACCGTTCAGCCGATTTTCTCCAAAATGCGCAATCGCTCTGAACGAACTCGACGTATTGAGTTTAAAACGGATATTTTGATTTTTGAAGTTCTTTTCATGAGATCTCTAAATCATTTTAATTTTTTTTCAAAAATGGCTCCGAGTTTTCGGATTAAACTTTGGCGCAGAGGACGTTTAAGAGAATGGTATAGGTCTCTTGTCCGTTGAAATCCCAGATTTTTCTAAAATTGCAAAAGTATAATTTTTGGCTGGCATCCTCTTAGAATTATAATATTGAAGATAGAGATTTTAATCATAATGAAATATGTTCTTTAAAGACAGGTCTTTCAATAAAGTGAGAACAATTTTTCGAAAATATGAGTATTTTTTGTGTAGTTTTGCACGCAATTTACGCAATTTGTTTTAACATTTTTTCTCAAAAATCGTTAACATATTAAAACTATAAAATTTTAGATAGAGAGTTAAAGTCTGTTTTAAAAAATAAGCACTTTATGAAAAATCACGTATAACCTTGAACAAAAAGAATAGATTTTGCGTAATTTTGTCTAAAAATTATGCAATTTCGAAAAATGCATATTCTCAAAAATCGCATTTAATTTCCTCTTCATATGCGGACATCCAAAAATATTGTTTTTATCTCATTTTTCGCGAACTCTCCATATTTTAGAGAATTGCAAAATACCAAAAAGTTAATATTTCAAAACTACAAGCCCGAATACGAAACTCGCGTTTTTATAGCATTGTGATTAGGTTCATGTCGAGTTAATTCGGAGGACCTGTGTTCGAGTCTCGGCGAGGAAAGAAAATTGAGCAAATTTGCAGGTTTATGTAGTACTACTAGTATAATATAGCGGAACAGCTAGAAATAACGCGAGAAAGTATGTGCTATTCTAGGCCCACTAGTTACTTTAGTAAATAGATAACGTATTAAATAAACTACTAAAAGAAAAACCTAATATTAAAAATTGAATATCATTGTATCATCGTATTTGAAATACGAGTAGAATTTTTTTTTTTTTGTTGAATGACCATCAACATTAATTTTAATCGCTATTGTAGTGGTTTTGTACGTTTATCACTATTGGATTGAGTTTGACTCCCGCGTTAGGTATGGATGTTTCTCGTAATGTGTGTGGCATGACGGCGAAGCTAACCATGCATGTATCACCTCTAAACCTTGGTTCTTCCCTAATTTATTTGTTTTACGAGGTAATTTAGGGGACCTACAATAATAAGCCCCAAGTCCACACAGGGACTCCGATGCTAAGGAAGCGAACGCCCTGTTGCCACTTCGTCTCATCGCGATGGACCACAGGCTTCTTGAGCACTTCTTCTTCTAGATCTTGATGTGTGGAACGGCTACCTCGGCGTGAAGTTTGGGGTGCGTACGGTGCATAATTTGTTCCAGGTAAAGTGGAGTATCACATGAATGATATAAAAAGTGAATTTATCCTGTGGTAGTTGGTATCTAGGGTGGTAAGTCAGCCAAACCAATGTTAAATACACTAAAACAGAAAGATTGAAGTATATGTGTTCATAAGTGAATAAAACCGAAAAGAATACTATTCCTCTTATCTGGAATTAAGCACCTAATGAATTTCTATGAATGTATTGGAAACGAAAACCGTAACATCTGGCTCCTATTTTTGAACTGTTTAACGCCATGAATATTCAAGTATGGAATTTGTAAATACCCAACGAACTGAAATTGAATAAAAATGCAGAATTTGGCGCGGCTGGTAATTCGTTTTCTCGCTTCGAATAATAACGAAATAAAGGAGCCTTAAAAAGTTTCATCTCTGCTAGACCTCGCGCTACAAATTCCGTTCTATTTGTATCGCGAAAAAATATTACATATTAGTCTGGGTGGACGTGACAGTCGAAGCGTATATCGAATTAGCACTTTTTTTAGGGCTATGAGCTGGAAATATTGGAATCTCGCCGTGCGAGGTCGTTGCTGGGTGCAGATAGGCCACTACCTTCCACGGACGTTTGTCACTCAGTGCATTGCACTCTGGTCGTAGAGCGTATTTTAGACTGATTTGTTAAAATCTCTAGATTTAAATGTAATACCTAAAGCTTTAATTTAACTTGTAAAATTCTATTCTATTCTATTAAAACTGGTGGGTTACAAAGTCGAGAAATCAAGAGAATTAAAAAATCAATTCAAAAGTTTACCTTAATTTACCTCAAATCTAACATTACAACTCAATAGTGAACATGTACATAATTTTTTTTTATTTATGGTTGCATCGCCATGTAGGTCATTAGTGACCACTATCGAGTTTAACGTCATCGTTACTATGATATAGTGATGAACGGACGAACACAAGTACAACCATGCCCGAGGCGGAACGCGAACCCGCGATCCTCCACTCCTAGATCGCTCGGCGCTATTGCCTTAAGGATCTTGGTCATTTGAATGACTGTACAATATTTTATTTGCATTGAATTACCTCGAATATACATAAACAAACGATTAAGGATAAAATGAATGCTACATTTATGGGATTTCGTTTTCGTCATTTTTATTTAGTTATCAGACGACCATTCACGAAAAAATTGGAAAGGAAGATCTTTATAGATGCATAAATAAATCAATACTTTTCCTGTATTCTTGTAGACCCTCATAGATTTACATAAAAGTGATTACATGAAAGCAAATGAAACTATGAAGTTGTAAAATTGCATTACTAGTTTTATGTACTATACAAATAGGAAACACTAAATTCACAGAACTGCAGTTAGTAGCAGCATTTTACAACTTATCTTGAATAATTTATTATTGTCACTTAATATAAATTGCTACTGAAAGAGCTTGTGATAGCTCAATAGTTGAATAGTTCCTAAACTCATATTAATCAACAAGAAATTTGAATGATTTTTTTAAAGAGCGTAATTTAAAACTTTTTAAACAATTTCCTCTATTCCAACTTTTATCTCAATCCCAGATACCTTTAAATGAATTATCAAAATCTACGACCTCTCCTGTAAAATAGTCGTTCACAAAGTAACATCTTCCCCGCGCGCATAAAATAACATATTTCTTTCAATGGTCATACATCTGACCCGTACCGGTTGTAAAATTGTCCCACAACGGCGAACAAAGCGACACACAGTCTTGCAAACGATGCAATACAAGCAGAGGTTGAAGGTGTATACAGCCCTTAACCCTTCATTGCTATTCATTCCGTCGTCGCCGCGCCGCTCTGAGTAGCAGATCCGCGGAATCAAAGCGTGAGAGCTGCGCGATAACGGAATCGCTCCCAGCCACTGAATGCCCTCGCAGATGCCGCCGTCCGGCCACACCTGTTGCCGACCACGCCCCCCTCCCCCACGCCCCCCCCCGGGACGAAGCCACGGCCCCGGCCTCTGCCTCCCGCGCACCAAGCTCCACTGCCGGCCCACCCATCCCCCTCCTTCTGAGTTCGCCGAAAGTACCGCGACCCTCGGCCCGCGATCCCCACTCTACTGGTCCCCTCCCCACTTCTACCCACTTCTGCAACCCCACCACTGCCCTTGCCTTTAGTACTATCGCTCCTCGGCCTTTTGCCACGAGGCTCCCTAATTTAACAATGTATGCATATTGATTTTTCCTTCCATGTCCGCTCTCCTCCGATCTTGGCTCCTTCAATTCACGTCAGTCCCTCGATTCCCGTTTCTCTCTGTGTCCTACCTAACATTTGCTCCCCCTCGTTCGTGTCACCAGCCCCCGCAATTCCCCGAGCTTTGCGTCTTTTTTCTCCCCCTCCTCAGTGGGCCCTGCCGGTGGCGCTGGCGCCGCGGGGCGCGGTCTGCAGATGCCAGGGCCTGGCGCTTCCGGCCCGGTGCTCTCCCCCGGCTGCCCGCGTCCGCGTTGCCACAGCGAGAATTCGGCCGTGTAATTTGTCTTTGTCTGTGATACGCCTGCAGAGTGAGATAAATTGGTAATTACGTCTAAAACGCTTCTGCGTTTTAACGATATTTCTTGTCCTGAGAACACTGAATATTATTACTAATATTTCTTTATCAGTATAACTCAAAATGACACTTTCTAGGTGATGATTAGAAAGTTATAATGTGAAGACTTCAACTTATTTTGATTCCATGTAGCAATTGTTACACATTCGAGTCAAATATGTTTGGTTTTCGTATACTTACGTGTATATGGAGTATTATATGTAAGAGCAGTGTGGGGAAAGTTATATAAAGCTGCGGAAAATCTATTTCGACGAAATTACACGTTTTGTGACCCCTGATACGGAAAAGTATTTTTTTCAAAACGTCTGTCTGTATTTCAACACCACTAGCCGAAATCCTTAGGTAGAATTTTTTCCAAATTGAAGAAACCCCTGTTCATGTGGCTCGAGTCAAGGCTTTCTGATTTTGAAAAAGTACATCAAAATTTTGGGGTGTTTTACAAAAAGCCCCCGGACATCTTCAAAATTTTCTCAAAAATAGCTCCAAATTTTTTCTTTAATTTTATTGTAAGAATAGGGTAAAATAGGGTACACTTATACATGTGTAAAGTCCGATTTTCAGGTTTAATTTCGGAAAATTTCGAAGTTTTCCATCTTCCTACAACTACAAAATTGAAGATAGAGATTTATTCTTCAAATAAA
>BOPP01000304.1:127517-132517 GCA_017312745.1 Gryllus bimaculatus | reverse complement strand
GACAAATCATATGAACTTACTGTTCAAACAATATACAGGCTTATAAGAAAAAATTACCTTTCTTAAATTAATATTTATATTTTCGCTATCTCCTCTATTTTTCTCTATATTTATTAATGACTTCCCTCAATTATCTCACTCAGAAATAGCTTAGTCCGCCGATGACACAACTCTTGACACTTACGAAGGAACTACATTACTGAACCCGAACATAATTCGTGCTCAGCTGTTGCCGGGGTAACACTCCAATGCGATCCGCGCGATAAGCCGTCGCAGTTGGTGTTGTGACACTCTTGAGATAACGTGCAACAAGGCTAAGTGGTGTCGTATTCGCAGCTTTTGCCGTTATTAACATTTCTCAGCGTTCCTTTCAAATAAGCGGTAGCTCTTCTTCATTTTGCACAGTTAATGCAAAATGAAGCCGACCAATTCAGGGGGTTTGTAGTTTCGCAGGCCCTATTAACACTACACAATGTAGACAACATCAATAATTTCTCCAGCAGTGCAATGCATCAAGTACAACAAGAGTTAATAACCAGTGTACCAATGGATACAAGTGGTCAGGCATCCCAGAACCCGCCCCCCGCTGAAGGCAGAATGGATCCGGCCTCCACAACGAGCAGTCATCATCATCATTATCAGCATCATCATTATCATCATCATCATCATCCGGAAGTATTGCACAAAAAGGTCAGATTGAGATTTTAATGATCCTCAAGAACATAAAAAGAAAAGTCACGAAAAAGATGTTTCTGATAATTCGCTAGATCCCAGTTTATATAACTGCAAACTTGACAACCGATTTGATGTATTGAGTGATGACGTGTTGATGTATTGAATTAACCATATCGCAAATTTTCTTTTTTTACAGCACACGATTATTTCCTCTTCTTACGAAGTACCTTCGTATGAGTGAAGAAGTAAAATGATACATCCAAAATGGAGTTTATGGTGTAGTCGTATTTTTTATGCAGAGGACTTGCACCCTTTGTTGTTTTGTGTGGCAGTACCACGGCACATCCCTACGAATACGTTGAGGTTTAAAACACCTTCTTGTTTCCCACTGTTGAAGAGCAATTCGGGCATGGCCATTGGATCTTTCAACTCGAGCACCTTTTGATACTTCACGGCATGTGGCGGAGTAGCTACACGACAATAACATCCCTGTAAGGAACTGGCCTGCACAGAGTCCTGACTTGAATCCTATAGAACACCTTTGGGATGTTTTGGAACGCCGACTTCGTGCCAGGCCTCCCCGACCTACATAGATACCTCTCTTCAATGAAACACTCCGCGAAGAATGAGCTGCCATTCCCCAAGAAACCTTCTTGAAAGTACGCATGAGAGAGTGGAAGCTGCCATCAAGGCTGAGGGTGGACCAACACGCTATTGAATTCCAGCATTGCCGATGGAGGGCGCCACGAACTGAAAAGCCATTTTCAGCCACGTGTCGAGGTACTTTTGATCACATAGTGTGAGTGCCGGAGAGTTAACTCGGAGGACAAAAATCGAGACTCGGTGCGAAAAATAATTTTCGCTGGATGAAAACACTTTTGCATGTTCATGAATAAGTCTAATTTAATGGAACAATGATAAATTATGCGAGAAAGTATGTGCTGTTGCAGCACCGCTAGTTTAAGTTAATATTACATAGAAGAAGAAACTTAAATGTAACAATTTGGTGCAGTATGTTAGCGCAAACTTTCACGGAAATTACTCATATTTTCGAAAAAATAAACTAACTTATTTGATAATCTTCCTTTAGGAAATAGATTCCATTCTGAAAAATCTGTGTCTTCAAAATTATAATCTTAGCGAGACGCCTAAAAACATTGCATTTTTGCTTTTGTGAAAAAAATGGGATTTTAACGACCATGAGGCCTGCATCGTTTGCTCAAGCGGCCCGTATGCTATTCGAAGTCAAAGTTTAATAAAAAATGTGAATTATGTAGAAAATGTTTTTGAGACTTCATGTAAATTATACTAAAAAATCAAAATATCCGTTTTTAAAACACTCAAAGCGTCGAGTTTGGTGAGATCGATCGAGGAATGTCAATTTTGGAGAAAATGCGATGAACGGTTTAGGTGCAAGCGCTGACCAGAGACAATCAGTCAGACGGACGTTCTACCGTCAGTTTTTTTCCTTTTTTTCTTCTTTTTTCAAGAGCCCACAAAACAAAGATTGTGGCTACACTACGTGTTGCCATTTGAGGATTTGTTTCTATATTGACCAACTGAATTTATCTACTTTAGCGTTATCAGGGCCCGGCAATAAGAGTTTTCTCCCGAAAATTTCGCCACTTTTCGCCACTTTTTCACCAGAGCCTTTAGATAACTTTTCTTCTTATGAAATACTTTCGTAAGGAAGTAAAATAAAATAAATAGAAACAATTAAACTTCCGTAAACAATTGAACAAGACCATTAAATTATAACTATTTCAATAACTACCACATCATCTAGAATGTGCCTCATGACGTTGCCTGTTACAGAACGAAAATATTTTATTGTAATATTCCCATGTATTGTTAAGTTAATGTAACTTGTAAAGACACTTGGTGCAGATCGTGTAATAAATTAATACAATATAATAACAATTAAACTTGTCTTAAATAGATATCATATAAACGTGGTGTGTTGCATCTATTGATGCGACTTTTTCTTATCATTCCTAGAAAATAGAAAACACACGAAAAGTGTGAAATGGAAGATGTGTTGGTAGAATATTACCTATTAAAAATGTCATTAATTTTAATTATTTCCCAATTTGAAATCAGACTAATTCAAACAGCTTTTAAAAGTAATGTCCAGCTGTGGCTGAGTGCTGATTATGAAATCTTTCTTCCGCCTTTCGATTTTTAAGTCGTCCTAAAGATTTACGGCCAGACGTGTAATTGCGCCGTATGTTACAGAGTACCCACAAAAAATTCAATTGAAAAGACACTCAGAGTCATAATTTAAAACAGTTCTTCATTCACTTTCCTCTCGGGCAGCGCGCCCATCATAGGGAGCGTACACAAATCGCGTCGCGGGAGGTGAATACGGCCTCCGGTGGGGCGTAGAGAGGATCGCTTTCCGCATTTTACACTCGGCGGCGGCGGCGGCGGGCGGCTCGAAAATCACTGAGCTACAATTGGAGGCCGTTTCAGAAAGCGCGAGCCTCATCGCCGCCCCCCCAACGTTCCTCCCGCCTCCAAACCCACCACGCCCTACCACCGCCCCGTTCCACCGACGCCCCGCCCCGCCCGCCCCGCGCCCCGCCGCCTGCCCCATCCGTCCTGTACCGGTCCGCCCGTACCGCCCGTACCCGCCCGTAACCGCGCCCCGTACCGCCCCGCTTCTCCGCCCCGTAAACCGCCCCGTACCACTTCGTAACCCGCCCGTTCCCTGCGACTACACACCACGCCACGCCTCCTCCCCGACCCGTCCCGTGCCGGTCCGCGCCCCACAACCCCTCCCGCTCGCTGCATCCCGCCCCGCCCCGCGCCCGCCCCGCCCCGGCCCGCCGCGCCCCGCCCGCCCCCGCGCCTCCGCGCCCCGCCCGCGCCCCGCCCCGCGCCCCGCCCCGCGCCGCCCCGCGCCCGCCCCGCGCCCCGCCCCGCGCCCCGCCCCGCGCCCCGCCCGCGCCCGCCCCGACGCCCCGCCCCCGGCGCCCGGCCCCGGCCCGCGCCCGCGCCCCCGCCCCGCGCCCCGCCCCGCGCCCCGCCCCGCGCCCGCCCCGCGCCCCGCCGCGCCCCGCCCCGCGCCCCGCCCCGCGCCCCGCCCGCCGCGCCCCGCCCCGGCCCCGCCCCGCGCCCCGGCCCGCGCCCCGCCGCCGCCCGCGCCCGCGCCCCCGCTCCCCGCCCCGCGCCCCGCCCCGCGCCCCGCCCCGCGCCCCCCGCCCGCGCCCGCCCCGCGCCCTCGCCCCCGCGCCGCGGCCCCGCCCGCGCCCCGCCCGCGCCCCGCCCCGCGGCCCCGCCCCGCGCCCGCCGCCGCGCCCCGCCCCGCGCCCCGCCCGCGCCTCCGCCCGCGCCCCGCCCGCAGTGCAAAGGGACGGCCGTTGTAGATGGCCTTCCGAGGCGCCACGCCACAACCGAACGTTTTTACGAAGGCGAGGATGAAACGGCCGACCGCGGGCAAATAATGCAATTGCCCTCAGCGCCAAAGGCGCAAAAGGCGCGCTCATTGACTTGGATTGAAAGGATTCTGCATTGTAAATGGACGGAGGCTTCTGCCGCCTGTTCTCTCTCCCCTGACTGGACCGTTTACTTTCCAACTTGCAATTCGGGAACGGCTTTGGAATTTTCTTTGTGCACGCAAAATTGTTATTTCGGAATGTAATTTTTTCTTCGTGAGACCGTCATGGCACGTATCTGTCCTATTTATATTTTCTTCCGTAATTTGCGATTTCGATGGACTTACTGAATGATCCACTGTATGTTGCACACCACACTCGGCAACTTTATGAGGTATTGAATTACTTTGCAATTTTAAAGCAAATTCTGGAACACCCTGCTTTGATGTTGAACTGCACTTTTAAATTCGGCGGTTGATGAGGTATTCTTAAAAACACTTCCACAATTTAATTTAGAAACATACCAACAATTCATTGGTTTTTAATCAAGGGCCATTCTTCGTGATATCCATTCTTACGTCAGTCTCAATAAGGCATTTGGCTTACACGGATGGGAAAATTTTATCCCAAAGATGGGCTTCAGCAGTTTATTCAATGGCTTCTTCCTAATGGTCCTCTCAGCCCAATGAAATAAAGACTCAGTCGACATGTGGAAATGTAACAAAAGCGCGCTCTACGAATCTCTCGAAGAAACGGATAAGGATTATTATTACGGCAATGCTCTGAGGGACATTGAAGCAGACGCCGGTCTCATGGCAGTACATACGAATATTACATTGCGGCTATTATTTAATCACTATTTTCTCCAAACTGATGCGAAAACTACTTGCTTTTCATGCCCCCATTCCTTATTTCTCATTGTAACTATTTCTAAAAAAGGTACTTAAA
>BOPP01000304.1:105426-127492 GCA_017312745.1 Gryllus bimaculatus | reverse complement strand
TATTTATTTATTTATTTATTTATTCATTTATTTATTTATTCATTTATTTATTTATTTATTTATTTATTCATTTATTTATTTATTTATTTATTCATTTATTTATTTATTTATTTATTTACGTCAATATCAATGATGATGTTCTGACATTAGATCTGATTTTTGTGAACTCCAAGTAATAATTTAAGGCGGGTAAATATCTTATTTTCGATGAGTTGTCAGTTGAACCACCTGAGAAAACTTGGACGATAAAAAACATGTTCTTATCAATCCCACACTTTCCTTTACGTCAGTTCTAACAATCATAATCATAAATTTTAAATTCCTTTTGTTTATAATACAATTCTTTAGACGAAAGAAAGATCTTCATAATTGTATTCCAGTGTTCATGCCTAAAAGAATTAAGAGTTAAAGTGACATTGGAAGGAATAAAAAAGTCTCCACGTATTACCTTCGTACCGATTTAAATAAGTCGGCCTAATCAACTGAACATCGCGAGAGACATAAAAGGCATATGATAATTGTAGTTCAATTCTTCATCCATTAGTGTGGAGAAAATTAAAGAAAAACATCTTCCAAAAATGATCTTTCAAAGTTACATTAGACCTTTCAACAGATTCCATTAAAGAAACGAAAATATTTCATGGAAATCGCATCTAACATAATTAGATAAATTTTGTTAGATATGAAAAAATTAAAACGTAATACGTTAGTCAGAAAAAAATAAAATTTTCTTAATTATGATATACTGACATCCGATGGAGTTCATTTTCAAAACAGATTGGATTGACTAGAACGAATCCAAGTTGAAAGAAAACTTTTCTTTTCGCGTTTGTCTGATGTCATCAGATGCGACGTGATCACCCGAATTTGATAATGGATTGGGAACACTGCAAATGGAATGGTAGCAACAGACACGAAACTGTAACATCGTCGTGATTGAATTTATTTAAATTTGTCGGACTTACATTTTTATGGTAATGCGGCCAGAGTCATGATCTGAGCTGTTCGACGCGGCGACACCCGAACAGCCCAGATCATACTCTAGTATCCTTCTGATGCTCCTTGTTAGGCTGTAGATGCCCCGATAGGACAATTTTGCGTTTATTTTGCCGCATTTTACGCTTAAACCTTTATTCAAAATTCGGATTCCAATACTTATTTTATTAGATATGTCGTTTATGTCAAGAAAT
The DNA here is from genome assembly GCA_017312745.1 of Gryllus bimaculatus. Lineage (NCBI taxonomy): Eukaryota > Metazoa > Arthropoda > Insecta > Orthoptera > Gryllidae > Gryllus > Gryllus bimaculatus. The sequence goes on along the minus strand of BOPP01000304.1, from coordinate 126,302 downwards.
ATTTGTCGAGAAAAATAAAGCGTAACTGACATTGGTACAATTAAGCATTTTAAATGAAAGGATAATTCTTAGATTACTTTCTATTTAGACGTTCACAAAGTAAGTCCCAGTCAATGTAAATTTATTATTTTTATACTTGATATTCTAAAAATAGAGGCAAGCCCTGTGATCCAGAGGGTCACACGTTATGCTCCCAAAAGATCTTTGCACCGTTTCCACCTCTGCAACCCATGAACCAATAAAGGCGAAAATCGCGCGCGCCTCGATCTACAGGAAAGGGGAGAGAATACATCACGAGCCCAGAGGATAACAGAGGGAGAGAAATTTTAACCGCCAGCCACCCTCATGTTCTCCAAATGCGAGTGCTTCATTCACGTCGGCAAACAATTCCTCTGCAGTTGGAAAATGGGTTTTAGGTTCTTAGGCGCAAAGTTTTCGATTTCCAGAGTTGAAACGGCTGCAATTTTTTATTAGGCACACATGGTTTCTCTTCCGATACTGAGAGTATCATGAAACGATTTCCGTCAAGCAAATTGCGGAATAATGGAAGACGTATATTTTTGTCCTTCAGAAAAGTTATCTAGTGTAGATCTATAGTTTATGTTTGTGTATAAATGTTACAGCATGAATCAAAAAGCTTTGAGTAAAATAATATCGAAAAACTTTTACTTTTTCGCTACAGCTTACGCACTATAGAGAAAGTATTGCAAAATCGTGGGGGGAAACCGGGAATTTTCGACAGAAAAACTATTTTAGAACCCTTGTAATAGAAAAGTGGACACATTTTGTTCCTATACACGGTAAATTACTTCCTGTATCACGTTGTGGACTCATAATTCATGTTGTGTGGGTCACTGAGACCGAAACAATCGATTGACCGCAAACGCCTGTCCATCCGTTAGTGTCTGACTGAGACCAATGCTAGCGCCTGAACCGTAGGAAGTATCTTCACCAAAACTGATATTCGCCAATTAAACTGACTGATGTCGCAGTCACTCAAAATTGAAACCGATATTTTAATTTTCGGGATTACTTTATATTAAGGATGAATTTGTTGTCTTCTTATGTAATATTTGGGTTTTAAAGTTAGGAAACCGAATAACTGAGAAAATTTCAAACAAAAGTACTTTGGGCGGCGATAGATGGCAGCTGGGAAGAGGATGCGGCAAGACCATAAAATTTGCATAGACTAAAGAAATGAGTGAAGCTTACTAGTACGAACAAATCTGTGCCATTTTGTAGCATCACTAGTTTTTAATTTTCCTCGGGTATCTCGAGTGATGCTTAAAAAATAGCACAGATATCATTTTCGTTGAAATATATGAATTTATGAAAATTGCAAATGTGCAAAAATAGTTGTAGCGTTTTCCTACTACTATAATATTGAAAATGTAGATTTTTCTTAGTGTAATCAGTTCATCAAATACATATTTAAATAAGACCATATACGGTATTTCGAACACAAAAGTTGGTTTGGCGTAATTTGTAATGAAGCATGCAATTTTGAAACAATTATTTTCTCTAAAACAACTCAAAGTTTGTTCAATTGTGCAAATGGAGCAAAAATTAGAAAATTCGTTTCAAACTCATGGGGCGTCGATTTCGCTCAGATCGAACGGGGAATACCAACGTCGGAGAAAATCGTCTGGATGGTTTACGTGCCACAGTCCGATGGACAAACGTTTTGGCGACAATCTATTTTTTGGTATCAAGGACTTACAAAGCATGGACTGGGACTATACGTGATTGAGGAACTAATTTAGTACCCACAGGAATAAAATTTGTACATTTAGCGCTCCACATACAATTTTTCTGGCAAAATATCGCCGCTTTGCGCTTCTGCGTTACAATCCTTTCCCTTCGCTATGTACAAGGTACGTGGTATGGCGAGAAATTAAAAACTATCCTAAAAATACTATTCCCTAACAGGACTGAGTTTTTAATTCTGAAATTTCAATATGATCTTGGTACACCTATATCAGGTAATAACTTTTCAATAGTTAATTGCGAATTGAATTGATGCCTTAATTTACCAGGCTAGACTCAGGATCTGCTCCTCCGTATGACCAAGCAAATTTCGCCACGCTCCTTTCACCAACTACCGGAGAAAGGAGGTATTTCTTGGGCGATGAAATAGGCGATTTGAATTTATCTCAGAGGCCTCATTTAGACATGAGGTTCTTTTACATGCAGTAAATCTACTGACATGGGACCGGCGGCATTACTTCCCTTCCAAAGGAAGGCGTACCAAGGATTTGTTTGGACTTAAAAATCCCCGGCTTCGGTCGGACTTGAATCCGCCACCGTCGGTGCAAAGGCTCTCACGTGCCGGCGCGGGACGCAGAGGCGGAATGCGCTGGGCCGCTCGCACCGGCGTCAATTGCGATTCGGCGTCTGGTGACAGTTTCCGCATCGATAAACAAAGGCAAGGGGGGCGAACACTCCCGAGGGCGGACCGACTCCACGAAACTCGAGCGGCAGCGGTCCCCAGCGGTTCCGATGCCGCGACGCTCGCCTGCCGAGCAGGTCTAAGCGGTTCATAATGCGAAATTTCCACTGCGGCCATTCCGTGTTTTACAAAAAATTATATGTAGATTAATATATCCCAAATTACATGTTGGCAAAATCGAGTATCCTTGATTCCCCGTATCAGCGACAATAGTGTACATACAACGTCGATAATTCGTATTAGGTAAGACCACCCCTTGTTGGACTATCAGATTTTCCGAATTTTCTGAAAGATCCTATAAAAATGCAGGTAAAACTGTAGTCCAATAAAAACGCTTCGATCTAAAAAATGTTAAAATCGTTCATAATTTACTATGATGATTACTATGAAAAATTATTGTTCATCAAGCTTAAAGTGCCCAATCGGCGTTTTCAGAAAATTCCTCCTAAATCTTCTTTACAAATAGACTTATATTGTGATCAATAATGGGTTTTATTGAAACTGTAAAAATGCCATCAACATAAAATATATTTTTCAGTTTATTTTACATCTGTGTATAAAATATTTTTTCTGTAAACAATGTTTTAATACAAAAGCCGTATTGAGTCGTGTCGAGTGTTTTAAACAATTATGTTCATATCTATAGTACCTCGTTTTTTAAAAGTTATCGCCAGTCCAAATTTTTGACATATGAATTATTTCCACTGTACTATAATTGTGAGAAAAGTGCCGTAGCGGCGATGTTCGGCAAGCGAAGCGACTGTGGAGGGGCACGTGGCCTCTCAATTGACAAGGCAGAGATGGCGCGCAACGGGTCGACATGCGCCGGGTTGTCGTTGCTCCTTCCCATATCCATTCCTCTGATATCGAATTACGCGTTCCAACCAACATACATATCAAAAAACAAAATTCATTTTCTCGTTTTCGTTAACGTTTTAACTGTGTCCGTTTAATTTCTTTTCACCGAAGTAATTGTGGGTATTGCACTTGTAGCAACAAATATAAAGAATAAGAATTAGTCTTACGAAAGAATTCGCGTGGAGGAATATTGTAATAGTTCTATATTCCTATAACCTATACTCCTAATATTTTTATATTCCAATATAATCCTATATTTCTCCATCTCCTCATTCTGCCCTTTTTGGATTGTCGCCTTTTATACTTCATTTAGAAACTTTAAATTTCCTTTTTTCAATATTTATTGTCTTTACATGATCATTCCCTGAACTGCAGGAAGAGTGCATTGGAAAGTCAAATTATGTTATCGCAAAGAATAAACAGCTTCGCCGTTCATTACCGAATGCTGCAGTTTTTTGGTTACGACACCTTTCCCCGTAGATTCGCGTTTGGACGGACGCGCCCGTGGGAGCAGCGCGGCGCGGGGGAATTTCGGTAAGTGGGTCGTTTTACCGGCGCGCCAGCGCGCGCCGAATTAGAACGGATAACAACGCGCTCGGTTTTGAAGTCCGCCCTCTCCCCCTCCTGCGCGCAAGGATTCGCCTGACCCGCGCCGCCGGCCGCGCGCTTTGTGGCTAATTATTGGGAAGTAGGCGGTGCGGGCGGCGCGAACGCGAGCGACCTTCGCTTCGAGCGCCGAGACTTCCGCCAGGAGGTGTGCCCACTGCCGAACGCAGGGGGCGCGGGGGGGGGGGGGGAGTATGTGCCCGATACACTCGAGCGGCGTGGCTGGCTGTGAGTGACGTGGAGGAATCGCACGCCTCTTCCATTCAAGCCTTTCTCCGCGAAGAAGCGTCGCCCAACCGCGCTGCCGTGGTAAAGGAAGACAGGCGCGCGCTCACATCTAGAATCGACAATTTCCTCTTAGTGGAATGACATGCGTTACTCTACATATTTTAAAGAAAAATAAATGTTCCGTTGTTTCATTTTATGTTACTTTTTAAGAATCACAACAATAGAAATGTATCTAAAAATTGAAATCAAAAGGACAATTTAAAAAAATGTTTGAACTAGTTAAAAGAAACACTTTTTACTGCACTGTGTTTTGCTACGTTTAGAATATGTTTTTAAATACTTGAGAGACACAAAAATATATTTTGATTCGGATGCTGAAAGAACTAAAAATAAATTATCGCTATATGTGAAAATAATTATTTCTTAGACCTCTCAAATGTTACCAGAAGAAACTTAATCTATTATATAAACATCAATGTTTGTTTCTTCTTTTTCTTTTGTATTTTCTGCGCTGCCGTATCATCTTATTGTCATAAAACTTTGCAAACATATTGCTCGCACTTGCGCGAAGGATACAGGTATACTACGACGGGAATGTTGCATATCTGTGACACCAATACGCGCATTGATGATTTCATGCATGTATGCCGACTCAAGCGCCCCTGAACAGAAGCTCTACGCAACCCGCCGACCCTCAAGTATGAAGCAATTCTTTGCTGCATATTCTGCGCCTGTGATGGTGAAATATCAGCCGGCATTAATACTTGAACGTTATCTCGGACAAGTAAATCAATTTTCTCCAAGACTGTCATAACAGCCCAAACTTGAGGGGAAAACTTTTTTCTTTCTTCCAGTTTCTAGAATGTTAAATATATTTTCCAAAAAAATTGTAAAATTTAAATTATTTGTAACAATTATTATAATTTCAAAGGAATATTCACGTTTTAAAGTTTTGTTTTTTTCTTCTTGAACCAGACATCTGATGATGATGGCTAAGCCATCGAAAGCTGCTCTTGCAATAAATACTACTGTTGGCAATGACAACGTTTATAATTATTTCTTGAGGGAGAAAGTTTAACAATATGATACTTTACAGTCATGTCCAAAACAGGGTATAGAATAATGGAGTAGGGGAGTTCATCTGGAATAGGCGAAGAAAATATTAGTATTGGAAATTTTCATTTTCGAAGATTTTTATGCAGTTATGAGTGTTATTGATGTAATATTTAAAGGGAATTTAATGGCTATAGTTTAGAGACCTGGGGTGTGCGGAGGACTGATTTGGATATATGGTATATATTTTTGTATTACTATTAGTATATCACCTCCGTTTGCCCTCCGTATGCACCTCCTTTATTTGTCGGTACTGACTTCATTATAACCTGCTATGTTAAATGTGTTATCTTAAATGTGTTTCTGTAATAAAGTGAGGTTGGTTTGATTATCTTTTAGAAAATAGATTAGTTCTATTTTATTATTGATGCCGTTGGTATCCTAGTGAGCAGGTTTGAAATGTTGTTTTGATATTGTACTTTCGTTATTGTTATTATTATTATTATTATTATTATTATTATTATTATGTGCTGAGAGAGAAGCTTGTAAATTGCTCACAACTGTTGAGATAATATTGTTAATAATATTAACTAAGAAATAGGTAATTGAGTTAAATATTGAATGAATGAAATAATTATTATTGGAATTGTTGACTAAAGGAGATTGTGTAGATGTATTATTTTTGGGTTGTTTGTTTTGGTTAGACTTTTTGGAATGTTTAGTGCAAAAGTGAAGATCGGAGTATTATTAGCTGTGCGGAGATCAGGGATATTTGTTGAGACTTAGAGAGGGATTGTTTTTCAATGTATTTTTATTATTGCCCGAATAAGGTTTATTTGCGGGAGAGTCTATTGTTTTTTTTATAACATGAATATTCTATAGATTTTTGGTCTCCATTGCATTTTTTAGAAATTGGTTGTAGATCTTTCTGAAGGCAATCAGCTGAATAGTGGCGCTTTGAACAGAAAATGCACACGATTGAACTGTTGCAACTGTTCTTCGTGTGTCAAAGTCCGCATTCATTGTACTGGTTCTTTTGACATTCTTCTTTTCGATTTAACAACAATGTTACAGACCTGATTAATTTGTATCACGTGTTCGATACTTCGTCTACTGTCAAAGTCTGTGGCGATTACTGGCATGGTCGCGTTATTTTTGCAATGTCTTATTACACGGACGGCATTTGCGTTGTAGGTCTTCAATCACGAGTTTTTCCTGTCGTTGTTGAGTGAATATTTTTGAAGACAATAGGAAACGTTTTTTGGACACAATTTTGTAATCGTGGAACTGTCTCTTGGTTTCAGTGAGGTATTTGATGGCCTTCCTAAACTCGGCTATTGATTTGAACATTATTTAAATTCTGTTGTCATTTTAAACGGTTGTAAATTGGTTGGCGAGTTTGCTTTAATAAATCTATAAATTCAATAAATATCTTTATTGAATTAAGATATTTATGGATATTAGATATGAATATTACTATTTACAAAAACGGGAAGAATTCTAACATTTTCGTCTTCTTGGGTTAAAGTAACATTGACAAACCTGTCTTTTCACTTGATACGTTGGTTTCCCTAGAGTGGTAAGTCTGTTATACACTGGTATGTTATATTGGGTTGGTTCTGTGGCTGTTGGTTTCTAATGTGGAGGTGCTGCGTGCGGGGTCGTTTTGAGTTGGCCGTGAGCAGCGCACGCTCAGGGAAGGCAGCTGGAGTCTGCGGCAAGCGCGGGACTCGATCCAGCAACCCGGAGGCAGGGGAGCTGGTCTCGGCCTGCAACGCTCTGTACAGGGCGTGCACGCGCCAGGAGGGCAGTCCCACGGCCCAGGAGAGAGACCTCGAGAGGCAACGCCTGGCATTGGCGAGCCGGCTGCTCGCTCCCTCGACGGCGCGACGTGGACGCCCGCCCGCGCTTGGCTGAAGCAAGGCCACCTGGCTGCTCGCCTTTGAGAGGGTTTAACCCGGGAGCCGGCGTCTATGAGCTAGAAGCTGCAGAACAGGCATCCACACCACTCTACGAGCCCCGGAGCCTATCACAGAGAAGAGGCTCTACGAGCATCAGAAGCTTCCGTAGCAAATGGAATTATGTAGTCACAGAGTGCTTTTTTTGGTCGTACACATTGGAGGAAAAAAACTTGGTTGAGATACATTTAATGTTTATTTAACAAACATAACAGGAGGAAGGTCTAATTCTCCTGAATTATGAGTTATTTTAGCACTGTTAATATTTACTAACGCCTCACTGTTATAGTTATCAATGTATGCTTGGTCGCTAGCTGTGACCTTTGCTGCGCTGAGGGTACATCCCTGAAGGTTTCCGATCCTGGTGAGATGTTGCGAGCTGTTATCGAAACCTTGCTGAACATTTGAAAATGCCCTTCCTGCATATTTGAGGCGATATGTGGATTCTGGCAGCTCGTGTAGGCATGGAATTCGAAATGTTGAATCCCTGCGCTTCTGCTGGTAGTGTTCATGGCACTATCGCGACCGTACAGAGTTTTAATGGCTCTTGTTATGTTATGATCTAGATTACTGGCTAAAGGGTCCTCATCATTTATGATAAATGATTAGCGCCAGTTGGTTTATGGCGCACTGTATATTCGCTGATTGTACTTCACATCACCCTATCATTTCAGTGTTAAACGCCTAGAATGTTCACTAAATATCTGCACTGACGAAACCGGAGCGAGCGATGTCTCCACGCCAGTTTGGAGTTGAAATGACTGCGTATAGTAACCACATAGAGTTTAACGGAATTCTATATCGAAAGAAGTTTGCCGAAACATCATCGTCACCGCAAAAACTTCGCTTCTGTTGCAAGGTTTCTTATTTCGCGACCCTCTTTGATCCCGAACTCTTCACGCTCGTGTGTTTACGCGGCGTTAATCCGAGCGCAAACATCGGACGCGTGCTTCTTCCTCCTGCGCTGTAATGGCTCGTTGCGCGCTCGCGATGCCTCTTTGCCCTCCCTGCGGCGCCGCGTCGCGAAGGCGCTCGACTCCCTGCGCGGCAAACACTCGACTGAGATTAACGCTCCCTGGAACTCGGCGCGAGATTAAAATATTCTGCTTACTCTCCACGCTCCCGTAACTCCACGACGCACGAAATATGCAGTCGTCCAGGAGGTACGCAAAATGATAGCAGGTTTACGGAGGAAGGTCAAGTGCTACCTTGGAATGAGAAGAAGCGGAGGTAAATAACACATTAAAAGCGCAGGAACACGGGGACTACAAAGGGAAAATAATAGTGTAATAAAAAGAATGCTTTGTCTTCACTTGTGTAGTGGAGCAATTAATTTCAAACAGTTGCCGCATTTAGTGTGCCAGAGATCTGAGAGAGGAAAAGAAAAAGAGTGGGAGAAATGTTTTGCTTCTAATGAGTTGTAGGTCTACCAAAGTTACGTATATGTTTTCGGAAGAGTAGAGTTTTGTCTCTTTTCAGAAGAAACTTCTAAAATTTGATAAAAATGTTCATAGTGAAAACGGGTGTAAAAAATGTATGTACCAACTCCACATTTACAATATATCACCACTCCAAACTTTTGATAAATTTTTTTTGTACCATGCAATGTGACTGTATTGATATGAAATTACATATTTTTTCTGAGCTATGCCACACAAATGCATAACATTTAGGAAAATTCTAAGGTAATAGCTAAGGTAGTTTACGAAAATGCTAAGATAATAAGGTAATAGTGATAATTGAATCAAAACAATTGGAGGATGGTCAATTGTCATAATACAAAATGTAAGTAAAGCAAGAGTTCTTGCCAAGAAAGTTCTCGTGTCAATAGATGATGCAATGTACGCAGAATAAATTGTCTCACTAAAAATGAAATCGCATTATAACGACTCTTAACACAGCGTAGTTTTTCTCTTGGAGTTACTGTATGTTGGACAATACAGTACTCTTGCAGTTACTTACAACGAAATAAAGCTAGTGTAACTATTGTGGCTAAAAGATTTCTTCATTTAGCGGACAAGTACATTATCACTTCAAATGCTGTTAACTTGAAAAATTAATCACTATCCTGAGTAAGAATATGCGAATTTTAGACATGTGATTTTATTTCTCAGTACAAACTATATCTTGTAGTCTTCTGTCCGTCGCCTATAATTTCTTAAAAACTCAAAATTACATTTGATTGGAGATTGTCGGCAATCAAACTTAAACTTTTTTGTATTTTCTCCATTGAGAAATATTGAAATAATGAAAAAACGTCATTTAATCTTAGACATCTAAAATAACAGATCAGAGTAGAGCATATTGATAATTACAGTAGAACAAATTAATCAAACGAATGTTCTAAACTACCCTTCTGATAATAAAGCAAGCATTTATCTTGAAGAAAACACTAAAAACATTGCGTAAAATATTATTATATTTTGGGTTTCTTATCGTTCTGTTATATAATTCCATTGAATGAGATTTACCGCTAAAAATTAAGTGATGGTGCAAATGTATGGAATATTTGTAAATTGAAATTTCAAACATTTATAAAATCTAAACCTACATTTCTGTGAGTTATATTTGTAGGATTTCTGTTGTCCATTCACGGGCGCAATTTGGGTTAGCACGTTGAGTTCACTTTTTTAGTGAGAGCAACAAAATGAAACCATGAAGAAATAAACACCGAGAGTCGTGAAAGGTAAAGTATCTGCACTTTTTCAAAATAACGACGTAGTATCCTTTTAACCACATAATACAATATATTCAGCATTCAGCGCCACTTCAACCCGCTGCCTCCACCTCACGCCCTTGACCCGGTTCCTGCCCAGCTCCCACGCCAGAGACGTCTCAATGCAAACGAACATTCCAGACTCGCGGTCGAACTCCGCACGACCACGAAGATTGTGGATCCAGGCGGAAACCCTGCTGCCGGAGAGCGGGCTGCGGCTTTGAAAAGACGCAAAAGTTCCCGCGAAAGAAGAAAAAAACTGAAAAATCCCGCTCGCCCGCCGTCATTCATCTTCTTAAGAGTCGCCGACAGCCCATCGAAAACTTACCGGGGCAATACGTGAAAAATTGAGCGCCTCTCGCGCGGCCGGGAAGTTTTCCCGCCGCCTGCCGGCGCACTCGCGCGGCGGCGGCTCTCGCCCAAGTTACGCAGGGTTTCGTTTTCTGCCCACAGGCACGAACGCGAAAAGTAACGATTCGCGCGAGAAGGTACAACTCAGCAAACGGTGGAAATAAGAAATTTTGAATAATACGACAGGATTGTTATTCAGAGAACCCAAATGTTCGAATATTTTCGAGATGATCAAGTATTTCTTCATGACAATGAAAATGTTAGTTTGGTTTTTAACAAACATCCCTTTAAGTGAAGAGTTTCAGGTTGTAAAGACTTTTATTCCTTTGACCTACATTAATAGAAGACTGACACTACAGAGTATAGTGGTATGCAAAATTCTCATGACATAATATTTGCAATTCAAAGCAAACTTCATTTAAAATATTATCTCCTTGAAGTATGAATCACAATATTTTGTCTGCAATACTTTCTAAATTGCTTTTGACTTAAGTAAAAGGTAAGTAAATATTGAAATGGGTAGGATGAGCTTAAATCCTGTGTAAAAAAATCAGTATATAAACAAATTATAGAAATTCATCGTTTTAAAGTATAAGAGCAAATATAATCACACTCTATACCGTTAATTTTGATTTTTAAGTAAAAGAACAGCTTAGAGGTATAATTGATAAAGTTTAGAGATAATACCAATTTATTCCGTCGTTGACTGAAGAAAAAATTAACTCTTTGAAGATAATCTACATCCAGCTCAAAAATTTTTAAAATTTCATTCAAAATCCACCAAAAACTGTTTCTACCTATAAAATCCTTAGATACTAGTCTACATGAAATTTATTATTTTTTATTTATTTAATAGGTAATTATTACAGACAAATTTGCGCTACTGTGATCCAATGTGAGCTAGGCCGAAGGCCTTTAAGGCATTACAAACCTACATCTTTCGCGTTCTAATCTTTCGAATTCTGGTATTCACCCAAATGGTCTCTACATGCGCATCAAAGCCGCGGAAAAGAGCAATAAGGTACGGCTAGGAAAAAAAACTGAAGGGGGAAAAACCTGCCGTCAGAAGCCGAGTACATTTTAATCTATCCGACGTCTTCTAGGGAGTCCGACGCCTTCTGGAGTCCCATGGCTTACGGCGCTTAGTGTAGCCGGCAGATATCTGCTGGAGCTGAAGCAAGGCGAAAGCCTGACTAGTAAGCGAATCCAGGTGCCTATAAGGCACACTCCCCTACATGAAATTTACAAACAGGCCATAAATAATTACGGATGGTGTGAGAGGAATACGGTTCGAAGCAAACACGGGCGGATACAGAATATAATTCGGTATTCTTTATTCTTCAGAACCATTACATGGCAACTAGTGAATTGTTCACCAAATTACATCCGCATATCGCCTGTTCCTTTCCGCGCATTGCGCCTCGTGTGCCTTGTGCGTTGCCGCGCCACAAAACGTCTGGCAGGAAAATAAACAGGTGAACCATGAAATACACAAACGTGTTCTCCTTAATAGTTTTATGATATTTTCCCGAGAAACGTTATTTTGCTGCGTGGCACTCTGCAATTTTAGATGTTCCTCAACGACACCCAATGGTGCATCCTAATCCTTTTATGATATATCTTTCCTTCCTCGTTGATTACATATGCACAACACTTACGGGAAATTACCTAGCAGATGACGCCCTCGGAATCACGAAATACGTTCCCATGGTGTCATAAATCCTCTCATTTATTTTGTAAATCGCACACTGTATAAATAAATTACTAAATAAAAGGAACAATATGATGTACTTTTTGCCCCCGAAATGCCTTGCGTTGCAGCTTTTTCAACCGAAGTCAATTCAATTAAATATTTGATTGAATATTTCTACTGATATTAATGAATTTCTTCATTGCGTGCTATTTTTATTACTGAGCGATCATCAGTGAATGTTCATTGCATTGTCTTAGTTATACGAGGTAAATATGCGCCCACTAAGTTTTTTTCAAACTGATCTTTGAGATCAGTATAAATACAAAATACGGTGCGAAGAACAAAGACGAGAGCGAATGCTTTCAGTAAATGTGCCGCTGCGTCAGCCTTCTCGCAGAGCAAGAGAAGCCAATTTTCCCCTTTAGGAGCCGTCCATAAATTACGTAACAAAATCTGGAGTATTTCTAAAGACTCCTCTCCCCCTTTAACGCACCTGTACCCCCCCTCCTCAATTCCAATACGTAAAACTCAATTACAAAGCAGAAACGACTTGTATTAATTGCATTTGTGTTATTCAATAAAATTTATTATAATTAACGTGAGAATTAGTTGGTTGTGCGGAGTGCACATAACAATAAGTATGGATAACATAAGTTTTTTAATGAAAGAAGGGCGCCTAGGCCAGAACATTTCTGACAAGCCGTGCAAAGCCACCGTGGATGAAACGATCATGCTCCGAGTCAACCGCGGCAACTAACTGGATTCTAGAATATACTGTAGAACCATTTGGAATATTTCTTTCGCAATCTAAAAGATTTAGTCAATATAGCATTGATTAAAAATATTTGCAATTATTCATAACAATTTGTAGAATATACAATATTTTCTTCTATATATTATATTTTTAATTTAATTTGCTATTATGAAAATTTTTAGTATAAGACTGAATAAAAGGAATTATTTCAGCAAATGTTGAAATGTTTTAAAAGTAAATATCAACATCACATTACACTACTATCACCTCTTTACCCCTATGTAACGCAGCGAAACGTTGCCTCAACCCCCTCCCTCTTCAACATGACGTAATCTATGGATCTCTTAGCCCAGTTTCTTTTAAATTTTAATTATGTCGCTTGAGTGTAAGATTATATCGAATTGTTTGCACGCCCTCTTTGAAAAAATAACATGTGTACTTACTTGAGCAATATATCCACAGCTTCTCAGTTAACATACCTGAAACAAAATAGAAATTTATTATTTTTAGTATTATTTATATTCAATGATATAGCACATAAACAATATGGAAATACACAGAACGTAAATTATTCTTCGTTATAAATTACACCGACTTTCGTGGCCTAGATCGTCAACGGTTGTCAGTGCAGAGCCTCTGGTCAGGGGAGGTGTACGGTTCGAGCACTGAGTGTGACGCGCGTTTTAACACTAGTTACATAGCTAGACCGAATTCAGCCGCTCTGGTCTGTATTTTTAATGGTTTCTCAGATCAACACCAGGAATTGAATGCCGCAGAAACTCTAACAAACGAGCCCAGACCGCGCGCGATCTTTACTTTCCTTTCCTTGTCCATCCTCACCTCCTACTTACACTGACATGCACTACCCTACAACGCACGAAGACAAACTATTCGGCAACTTGGAGTTTGTCCCGGCGGGGGCGGTGCGCCGTAGAAAGGAGATAGGGAGATATCTGGATGGGGAAAACTCCGCTTCCCGACGTACGTCGGTGCAGGACCTCGCCCTTCAGCTGCAAAGATCACAGCAACCTCCCGCGATAAAACATGCACTACTCTAACGGGACTAATGAACTTAGTAGTTGACATGCCCGTAAAACTTAATCAATCAATAATTTATAAATTACACACATATGAAAGTAACCTTAATAAATCCGGCGTCTTGACAAACGCTTGGGAACGAAAAGTGTACATAAACATTTACACCTTCTCTCTAAATTTATTTTACCTTAAACATATCGGAAGGACAGTTTAAACCGCATTATAAAAATTTAATAACTATTCCCAAGAAAATGAAAAATCAATGTTCTGAAAATAGAGAAGACAAACTCGTCTTTTTCTACTATTTTCTCTACTATTTTACGTAATAGTATTCTGTGATGACATTAATTACAATTTAAACAAAAATTAAATCATCAAAGGAAGTCTATATGGAAATAAAAATTCAAAGGATCAATCTCCGAAAACTGATTTTTTTCATTTTTAATCATATGTTCACACTGATTGAACTTCCCATCCCTAATGCGAGCGAGTATAAATGTTTGCAACTTGAGCCACTTCGTCTCTCTGCGTGAAGTATCTCATTTTTTTGTAATCAACGAGGAGATTCGATTAACATACATTAAGTTAAGAAAACTATTTCCCTTTAAACTGTGGTGCTCAAAAATAACAGTTATCATATTAAATCGGCGTGAATTTACTCTATTTTTACTCGTAAAACTTAAACTAACTTTTCCTTTTATTCATTTCATAAGTATAATTGTATTATTATTATTATTATTATTATTATTCAATTCACAACTAAAGATGTTACGAGTCGGTTGACTAAAATTTCTATTCGTGGTTGCAACCAGCTTCCTAAGGAGCAGAGACTGTTGGTGTCTCTATAATACTTTGCGCAAAATGTGGGCTGGTCCTAATAAAGCAATTTCTGGCACTTCCCAGTCTTTGGAAAGAGTAAGGAGTTTAGCCAAGTTCTTACACAAATTTTGCGGAACCAATTACGAAGCTCCGATAACTATCGGGACTACCTGAGTTTTTACGCCCCACATTCGGTTTCTCTCGATTTACAAGTTCTTGTATGTAAGACGTTTTCTGCCTCTTTGGTTACGTTTTGATTGCACGACACAGCCACATCTACAAGTATATTTGTTCATATCATCCTGGATAACAATGCCCGTTTTGTTTGCTGCTTCCGTGCGATTGAATTTGTTAGCCGTACAACATTGTACATAGACCAACAGAAGTCACCGACTTTGGAGAGTGTTTGTACACCGTGCATGTGTTTGGAACTTTCAGGGTGGCGCAAATCTGCCATTGGAGGTCTACACACCCTTTCGTGTCTTTTCAAGTTTCCCGTCTTTGCTAGAATAGGAAAATTGAATACGATCAATGATTTCTATTTGATCCTAGCAAATACCGTTGCCAATGGCAAATATCATAATTTTTTTATATTGTTCGCGATCCGGCCGATTAGAACCACGCATGCATGCATGCATCCCGCATTTATCGTGGCTCAGTATCATTATCGCGGTGGCAGGTGCATGTAACTTTTAATTGAGGACCAGTCTTTAGCCGAGTCCGATTTTTATTGCCCAGGGTTGTTAGCCCTGGGGTTTGGAAGATGAAATGATGATAATGAGGGGTGAATGGACGAGACACTGATACAAACATAGACTCATGCCCGAGGCGGGCACTCGGAACCCGCGATCTTCTGGTCGAAAACCACTTCGACACTACTGCCTAAGCGATCTCGACTATTTGATCGGCTATTCTTCTCCTCCTTTTCCTCCTTCTGTTCCTTCTCCTTCTCCTTCTCCTCCTCCTTCTCCTCCTCCTCCTTTTCCTCCTCCTTTTCCTCCTCCTTTTCCTCCTCCTTCTTGTTGTTATTCATATTATTATCATTATCAATGTGTGACATACTCTATTATATTTAATGTTAAATATTCATGGTACTTTTTTATAATTGAATGTCTTGGAATTGAAGCATGTGTTTGCTGCGAGGGCGGTATAGATTTGCCGCTGAAGAAAACTACACATTCACTGTAATGTCGTTTCAAATTTTTGGTCTTTGTACAAAATGAGACAATACAATTAATGGTTTTCGCTCTTTCCTGTCAAATGCCGCATTTTTAGAACTAATTTGTCACGTGTTCGCAACTCGTAATCTTGGTAGCTATTACAATTGCTTGCGATTCTGGCTTCCTTCTTCCAATTTGAAGCTACATAAATGATTGATGTTTATTGTACATGCATTGTCATTGATTATACATTCTTTTTTGATATTTTCCATGAAGTGGTTTATCACTCAAAGATTTCTTTAATGAGTTTTTGTCTACATTTCATGTCAAGTAGCATCACTTGTTTAGTGTCTGTGTTGTCCTGCGAGTCTCATAGTCTTCTTCGCAATGCTTCTTGCTACAAGGCCTCTGTTTCCTATTGTTCGGTCTGATTTAATTCCTAGCCTCATTAGTGAGTCATCTTGATGACTGAATACATACTTTCGTATCCCGACTATTGTACTGTGGTAGGAGGTTTCAATTTGTCTGAGGCATCTTCGTCCTTATATCAATGTATATCAGCTCGAGGATGTGCAACATGAGGCATTGAATGCAGCTTTCTGGTTTTCCGTTATTATTATTATTAAACTTTTATTTGTACAAAAAGAATAAATATATGCATGTTTATTGAAGTTACTATGCCAATCTATTGAACCCTGCAAAATTCGACATCCTACTGCGCCCTTTACTCATTGCTTGTAAAGAACCGATCCAAGTCGGCGGGTGAGTCACCGTGGGCAATAGCCGGGCCTCGGCGCACGAGCGTCTGGTGCACCTGGCGGAGGCGGAGGCCGAGGAGCTGCCGGCAAAGCGCTTTCATTACGCGCATTCCGCGCAGCCACCGGAGAGGAAGGGCGTCGGTTGCGCAGCCCTCGCGCGCAGCCCCTCGCCCGGAGAGCGATGGCGCCCCGCGGCGCGGCGCTGGGCCCCGGCCGCCCACGCCCACGCGCCCACGCCCACGCCCACGCGCCCACAGAGAAAAGTTCTAATGATGTTTGTAATTTCTGAGGAGATTGTTATAATTTTTAGATATATTGTAATTAGGGGACTGGGTATATCTTTTGGATTTGGGAATGATTTGGATGGGGAAAGATGTTGGGGATGAATGTCTCGGCAAAGTAACGCCTAAAAACTTCAGTTTTCTCACTTGTGAAAATGTTTACCATGATGGTAGTTAAAGGGGGGATTATGATTTTTTTCTTATTATCCTTTGAGTAAAAATCCAAATTGAATTGTCTTGAGTGTTTAGAGATGTTATTACATTTTATATTTGTCTGTTTAAATCTGCTATGGCTTTTCGGGAGATATGTTAATTGATTTAAGTGGTAGATGCATTTCCAATTTCATTAGAGTTAATGATGATTGCATAGGGTGCGCCATGGCCTGTGCTAAAATAGGAGGCTATGGCTTGTTGGATATTTTGGACAATGACTAGTATAATTAATAGAGTTATATATTAATTTTGTAGATATAGAGTTGATGATATTGTGTACGAATGGAGAATTTAAGAAACTCCATTGAAATTAGTTATTTTGGGGGAGATAGTTTTGGGAGTTGTTAGTGATTGGTTTTGAGTTATGTTGTTTGATTGCTGGTTAGTTGCTGAACGTAGGTTAGGTTTGGTACGCGGGGCGTGTTACGTAAGTTGAGAAAATATGCGTGCTATTGAGAGGAGGGATTGATGGTAAGTTCTCGACTTCTGTTGTGCTTGGTGGGAATTTTTTTATTTATTTTCCAAAATTGATTTAAAATGTGTGAATTCTATTGTGCGGATATCTGCTCTGTGCGCCCATTTTGGAGGGTCGTCCTTTCGAGGGCGTGAGGCGAGTAATGATTATTGAACAGTATAACAAGAAATTAGATGGTTACAGTTATTTTTAGAATGCTCGAAATCCAAACATCGGAGACAGTATTGGTCTTTACTTTACGCCTTCTTTAGTTTTTTACTTTTAAATTACATATTACGTTTGTTTTGAGATTATTTCAATATTCTGCTCTCCTGAATAATTAGTGGCTACCACTGGAATTGGTGAATTGTTCTTGTGTAATCTGGTAACACTAATGAGGGAAGAATGTTTAGCTTTTAGATCTTCGTATATTTCCTCTTGAGAAATGGCGGATTAAGGTTTTTTGTAGACCACAGATAACTATTTGTTGGTTTGGTTCTTGTAAGTTTGGAACTGTTTATAGTCCTGTAAAATATTTAATGTTTTTTCTGATATTTCTATTTGGATAAAGTGAATTTTTGCTTTGCTGTTATTGAAGTTTGGATGTAAACTGGTTAGTGTGTGAGTTTTAATTTCATTGTTTGTTCTATAATGTTTTCATATTGTTAATGGATGGGAGGGATTCTAATATTTTGGAGTTTTCAGGAAGGGTGAGGTTTTGGAATACGGAACTTGATTCATTTTCTTGCAGGCCCTTGCAGGGTTAAATTCTATTTTAAGACGAAAATCAATCTTGAGAATGGCTAACACGATTTTTTTTTGTTTGGTTGCATGTTTGAATTCGGACCACTATGCCTCGATTACCTTTGGCTCTTGGGAAAATAGTTTTGCACTTGCGCTGGTTATTACCGTTGCACTTTGAAGAACTCGCAGTGCCGTTGGTGGCAAGATAGTTACTGACCTTATTTAGTTGACAATTAACCTTGTGATGCGGCATTGTTCCACTTACATGTGAGGCTGATGCGATGGGGTGGAGTTGACCGCTTGATCTGGTTGATGTTGCTCTAGTAGATGCTCTGGAATTTGTAGGAATGATGGTTCACGGGCGTCGCCTACTTGTAAGGATCTCCATTTCGCCCTCGGTCGGGTACACCTTGAGCGGGGCATCTACAATACAACTGGCGTTGTCGGTTGAAATGTACTAATTTGTTTGAATATTAACCACACCTATTCGTGAGAGTTGTTGATAACTGTTACTGTAGCACTATAACTTTCCGCCGGAACCGGAACACAGGTCGGGGTGAGACGCAGCGGAGTGCGCGGAGGTCTGTATTGTGCGACTGCTCGCAGAGCGGAATGTCTACATGCAGATAAACGCAGTAATGAACGAAGCACGTGCAGGGTGCAATAGCCTGGGCAGAGCAAAGACGGCCGGGAGGGAGGCGCCAGTTTGGGACGCTCGCTTTATGGTTTCATTACAGATTTCATATATACATCGATGCTTTAACTGAATATTGAATGTAGTAAAAGGAAATATGTATAGTCTTTAAGATATAATAACGATTATTTGAGGTATTGTAGCAACATGCAAACTGAACAGGAGTCACCACCTATTCATTGCACATATGACCCCCCATGACCGGTTTCGTATTAAAAGCCAATTCGTTCTAAAATGTGTGTTGTTAAACGGATGGGATTCTAGAAAAACAATACAGCTGCTTAAAAAATAGCACACTCGGTTCTGCCTACTCTCGTGGTACTCCGTCGCCTCTTTCACCCTCGGTTGCATTTGATGACTGTTGTCATATTTAGATTTAGTTACTATAGTTACAGCTTGTTTATAACGTTTTGTTTTTTCTTAATGTGTATTAGGAAGCAACTGCTATTTCGTTATTTCTCTTCCTGACGAAAGTATCAGCAAGTGTTAAAACATCGACACATGGACGTTGGCGTTCCTACTAAGCTTTTCGCAAGAAACATACATGGTGTTAACAGTTTCCAACTATTTTTTACAATTCACATGTAGTACATATACCAACAATTCGTAGAATTCAAACTATGTCATATATTTTTGAAATGTTGAAATCATATTTTTGGAGGGTCCTGGTCTTCTTACTATTTGAATAATATATATGTAGAGAATCAGATAACCCCAAGGATAAGGATTGCCAAGTCATTTGAAAAACTCGGTTTCAAAATATTTTTTCGTAAATTTGATCAACACATTATCTTGACGGAACGGCTAGTTGTTAATGTTTTTAGGCTATTAATTAGGCTTAGCGTTATTGTAATAGCTTCTGAACTTACTGTTTCAATGGCAAAGTCGATCACTTTGAAGTTATTCAAACTAATTTCAGTGTTATATAAAGTAGATTTCTTAATAATTATTTTGTTGTTTTGTTCTTTTATTGTGAATGTTTTAATTTTTTTTTTATATTTTATGTAATTATTATAATTTATTTGTAATTATATTTTATTTATTTAATTTTATTAAGTCATATTTTGTTAAGTATATACGTTTTTTATTATCGATTACATTTATAATTATTATGTTATCTGTAAAATTGTTTATTTTATTTGTTATATTTATATTTTTAATTTTCATTGTATCATTTTGTAATTGATTTATCCGATTTATTTTTTATTGTTTTTCATTATATATTACAAAGCAAGTTAAATATTCTTCTTGTGAGAAGAGGATTAATAACTATTAAAACACATTTCTTTCAACTATTTTAGCACACTATATAAATAATTTAGAATGTATACAGAAAGCATTTCCGCGCAATGTTTTTCTACTTTGTCCATAATTGTAACATATTTTTCTTTAGAGAAGTATTTTTGATGTCTTATATTTAGTCCTTCAAGTCATTCTTCCTGAATCCCGCATTAATGGAGGGAATGAAACTATAAATCTACAATGAATTTCTCTTTGTTATGCTTGGCGTAAATGTTATCAGCCCACGTGACAAGAGCTACGTCCTAGAGGATCTGCAAGAGTGGAGAAAAATCGCAGACCTGTGCAAAGTGGTCCATAAAGATGATAAAAAGGGAATTTGCTTTTTAAATGTTTGTTTGAACCGCAAGCATCCACGTTCGCTGCTGAGGGTCAAGGCAAGAGTCGTCACTCGGACACTTAGCTGCAACGCGAGGGTCTTTAAATTCTTCGCGGTCTTCAGTCCACTACGCATATTCATCGTTTCTGCATTTCGACAAGAGAAAGTTGGTCTATTTTATTAGAAACACGATTTAAAACTCAGCTGATAGCTTAAACCCTTACAACCCAGCTCGTGCCTGTGGGAGGATTTGTTTTAAATACATTGAAACTCGCATTATGCCAGATTTTGACGAGTTTTCTGCCGTGAACTCGTTTCAGGAAATTTTCATCAAAGAATTCGTGCGGCGCCATTTGCAAGACTCAGTAAAAATGAAACACGATTCGCAAGGACATTTTTTCAGAATTCCTTCATTGAAGCGCCGTCATATT
>BOPP01000304.1:94733-105401 GCA_017312745.1 Gryllus bimaculatus | reverse complement strand
GAGGTAGCAGTGTGTCTCCGCTGCTGAAACGTCAAATCTAGCGCCGACCTGCACTTCGGCCTCATAGGTTTCCCCCTCCAGAAGCCTTCCGCAGCGCGGCTCCACCTCAACCTGCACGAGCTCTAAGCTCCGAACACGTGTGGAAGTCTAGCGGTTGCATTTATTTCTTTTTAGCCTTCATGTCTTTCATTCATGTATAAAAAATATTTACTCGGTGCTTTCAGTTTTTATTCTGTCGCCCTTATTTCGTAGGGAGGGATGTTATGTAATCGTGCGCCAGAAAATGGCGAATTTGTGACAGAAAAACTCTTATTGCCGCGCACTGGTCAAGAAAATGTGGATAAATCCTTTCACAACATATAGGAAATTAATCCTCCACCAAGTGTGTAGCCAAATCCCTTTTGTGAGTACTGAATACCGAAAAATTGATTGACAACAAACGTCTGTGTGAACTTCTGTGTCTGCAAAACTGATATTCCTTGATCTATCTAAACGCACACGAGGTTTTGGGAGTTTCAAACGCAAATATTGATTTTGAAGGTACTTTACATAAAGCCTTAAAAACATTTTCAAAACTTTCTCAAAAATGGCTTCAATTTTTTTGATTAAATTTGTTCTGGGATAGCGCAAAGAATGCAAATTTTTGCTAACGTTGGGAGGAGACTAATGGGTCTACATTGCCGGATTGCTGTGGTTGTTGTTCGGTTTGTGGATGGGAAGGATTAAGGAATGTTTCCAAATTGAAGGATAATATCAAATTCGTACGGATGAGTTCAATATATTGGTGATATAGGCAATAATGGTTTCGGGTAATTTAAAAAAATGATATTATTAACATTGTCATGACCAGGTGCTTTTTTATTTGAGAAAGTTCTAATGATGTTTGAAATTTCCTGAGGAGATATGTATTTAATTTTTTAGGTATATTGTAATTAGGGGACTGGGTATATCTTTGGATTTGGGAATGATTTGGATGGGGAAAGATGTTGGGGATGAATGTCTCAGCAAAGTAATCGCCTAAAACTTCAGTTTTCTCACTTGTAGAAAATGTTTACCATGATGGTAGTTAAAGGGGGGATTATGATTTTTTTCTTAGTATCCTTTGAGTAAAAATCCAAATTGAATTGTCTTGAGTGTTTAGAGATTGTATTACATTTTATATTTGGTCTGTTTAAAATCTGCTATGGCTTTTCGGGAGATATGTTAATTGATTTAGATGGTAGATGCATTCCAATTCATTAGAGTTAATGAATGATTGCATTCAGGGTGCGCCATGGCCTGTGCTAAAATAGGAGGCTATGGCTTGTTGGATATTTTGGACAATGACTAGTATAATAGAGTTAATAATATTAATTTTGTAGATATAGAGTTGATGATATTGTGTACGAATGGAGAATTTAAGAAACTCCATTGAAATTAGTTATTTTGGGGGAGATAGTTTTGGGAGTTGTTAGCTGATTGGTTTTGAGTTATGTTGTTTGATTGCTGGTTAGTTGCTGACACGTAGGTTAGGTTTGGTACGCGGGGCGTGTTACGTAAGTTGAGAAAAATATGCGTGCTATTGAGAGGAGGGGATTGATGGTAAGTTCTCGACTTCTGTTGTGCTTGGTGGGAATTTTTTTATTTATTTTCCAAAATTGATTTAAAATGTGTGAATTCTATTGTGCGGATATCTGCTCTGTGCGCCCCATTTTGGAGGGTCGTCCTTTCGAGGGCGTGAGGCCGAGTAATGATTATTAGAACAGTATACACAAGAAATTAGATGGTTACAGTTATTTTTAGAATGCTCGAAATCCAAACATCGGAGACAGTATTGGTCCTTTAACTTTACGCCTTCTTTCAGTTTTTACTTTTAAATTACATATTACGTTTGTTTTGAGAATTATTTCAATATTCTGCTCTCCTGAATAATTAGTGGCTACCACTGGAATTGGTGAATTGTTCTTGTGTAATCTGGTAACACTAATGAGGGAAGAATGTTTAGCTTTTAGATCTTCGTATATTTCCTCTTGAGAAATGGACGGATTAAGGTTTTTGTAGACCACAGATAACTATTTGTTGGTTTGGTTCTTGTAAGTTTGGAACTGTTTATAGTCCTTGTAAAATATTTAATAGTTTTTCTGATATCTTCTATTTGGATAAAGTGAATTTTTGCTTTGCTGTTATTGAAGGTTGATGTAAACTGGTTAGTGATGTGAGTTTTAATTTCATTGTTTAGTTCTATAATGTTTTCAATATTGTTAATATGGATGGGAGGGATTCTAATATTTTGGAGTTTTCAGGAAGGGTGAGGTTTTGGGATACGGAACTTGATTCACTTTCTTGCAGGCCCCTTGCAGGGTTAAATCTATTTTAAGACGAAAATCATAATCTTGAGAATGGCTAAACACGATTTTTTTTGTTTGGTTGCATGTTTGAATTCGGACCACTATGCCCTCGATTACCTTTGGGCTCTTGGGAAAATAGTTTTGCACTTGCGCTGGTATTACCGTTGCACTTTGAAGAACTCGCAGTGCCGTTGGCTGGCAGATAGTTACTGACCTTATTTAGTTGACCATTAACCTTGTGATGCGGCATTGTTCCACTTAACATGTGAGGCTGATGCGATGGGGTGGAGTTGACCGCTGATCTGGTTGATGTTGCTCTAGTAGATGCTCTGGAATTTGTAGGAATGATGGTTCACGGGCGTCGCCTACTTGTAAGCGATCTCCATTTCGCCCTCGGTCGGGTACACCTTGAGCGAGGGCATCTACAATACACTGGCGTTGTCGGTTGAAAATGTACTAATTTGTTTGAATATTAACACCACACTATTCGTGAGAGTTGTTGATAACTGTTACTGTAGCACTATAACTTTCGCCGGAACACGGAACACAGGTCGGGGTGAGACGCAGCGGAGTGCGCGGAGGTCTGTACTGTGCGACTGCTCGCAGCGGAATGTCTACATGCAGTAAACGCAGTAACTGAACGAAGCACGTTACAGGGTGCAATACCTGGCAGAGCACAAGACGCCGGAGGGAGCGCCAGTTGGACGCTCTTTGGTTTCATAAAGATTTCATATACATCGATGCTTTAACTTGAATATTGAATGTTAGTAAAAGGAAAATGTATATTCTTAAGATATAATAAGATTATTTGAGGATTGTACAACCATGCAAACTAAGCAGGAGTCACCACTATTCAATGCACATATGACCCCATGACGTTTCGTAATTTAAAAGCCAATTCGTCTAAAATGTGTGTTGTAAACGGAGGGATCCTAGAAAAAACAATAAAGCACTTAAAAAATAGCACACTCGGTTCTGCCTACTCTCGTGTACTCCGTCGCCTCTTTCACCCTCGTGTTGCATTGATGACTGTTGTATATTTAGATTAGTTACTATAGTTACACTTGTTTATAAACGTTTTGTTTTCTAATGTGTATTAGGAAGCAACTCTATTTTCGTTATTCTCTTCACTGACGAACAGTATCAGCAGTGTTAAAAATACGACACATGGACGTTGGCGTTCCTACAAGTTTCAGAAACACATGGTGTTATAGTGCAACTATTTTTACAATTCAACATGAGTAATATAAACAATTCGTAGAATTCAAACTATGTCATATATTTTGAAAATGTTGAAATCATATTTTTGGAGGGTCCTGGTCTTCTTACTATTTGAATAAATAATATGTAGAGAATCAGATAACCCCAAGGATAAGGATTCCAAAGTCATTTGAAAACTCGTTTCAAAATATTTTTCGTAAATTTGATCAACACATTATTTGACGGAACGGCTAGTTGTAAAATGTTTTAGGCTATTAATTAGCTTAGCGTTATTGTATAGCTTCTGAACTTACTGTTTCATGGCAAAGTCGATCACTTTGAAGTATATCTCAACTAATTTCAGTGTTAATAAAGTAGATTCTATAAATATATTAAAACAAGTTAAATATTCTTCTTGAAAGAGATATAATAAAACTTAATTAAACACACCATTTCCTCTTCAACTAATTTTACACATATAAAATAATTTAGAACTGTAATACAAAAGCATTTCCGCGCAATGTTTTCTACTTTGTCATAATTGTAACATATTTTTCTTTAGAGAAGTATTTTTGATGTCTTAATTTAGTCCTTCAAGTCATTCTTCCTGACTCCCGCATTAAAATGTAGGGAAATGAACACTATAAAAGCCTAAAATGAAATTTCTCCTTTGTTATGCTTGGCGTAATGTTCTCAGTCCACGTGACAAGCTACGCCTAGAGGATCTCAAGAGTGGAGAAAAATCGCAGACCTGTGCAAAGTGTCCAATAAAGAGATAAAAAGGGAATTTGCTTTTTAAATGTTTGTTTGAACCGCAGCACCACGTCGCTGCTGAGGTCAAGGCAAGAGTCGTCACTCGGACACTTTAAGCTGCAACTCGAGGGTCTTTAAATTCCTTCCGCGCGTCTCACTTCACACTATGCATATTCATCGTTTCTGCATTTTGACAAGAGAAAGTTGTCTATTTTATTAGAAACACATTAAAACTCACTGAATAGCTTAAAACCCTTACAACCCAGCTCGTCCTTGGGAGATTTGTTTTAAATACGTTGAAACTCGCATTATGCAGATTTTGACGAGTTTTCTGCCGCTGAACTCGTTCAGGAAATTTCAAAATTAGTGCGCGCCATTTGCAAGACCTCAGTAAAAATGAAACACATTCCAAGGACATTTTTCAGAATTCCTTCATTGCAGCCGTCATATTACATACATATTTTATTCAACGAAGCTCATTGAAGCGATAACGTTATATCAACATCGAAGGAGATTAATACGCATCAACCTTTCAGCGCCCAAAAACTGTATGAAAAAGTTTTCACTATTTTTTTATATAAATTGAACCGGTTCCCTCTTTGCGACTATTTTATTTCACCAATAATTATAAAAACAAATTTCCCAGCACTACGCCAAGACATAACCTTAATCCCGAGGCTACTTCTTTCAATATTCACATATTTTAATATTCTCGCTACAAAAACTATTTTCAACTTGGAGGTGGATTCATAAATTGTATTTAACAATGATTGGGATTCGTTCCGAACTGAAAATGTCTTCCGTCAACTATTATCAGTTTAAATTAATTATACATGTCTATTAGGGTGACCTTTAGCTACTGGGAAATTTTCCAAAAGTTAATTTTTTTCTGCTCCCACCCCGTTTCGTTCAATAAGACAAAAATCTGTGCAAAATTTCAGTCCAATCGAAAAATTGCTAGATGATCTACAAACGCCTTAAATTTTAACATATTACTCGCAACAAATTATTCATTTAACAAATTCATTCATTGGAGTCATTTCCTTAGTGTTCAGTTCTCCAATGATGTGGCTGTATTGTGCTGCCATCTCTAGGCCAATTTGTGACTGTTTTGAGAAATGCGTGCCGGTAATGTTTGCGGCGTCTTCCTACAGCTACAAAATTTAAGATAGAGATTTTTCCTTTATGTATTTTTTTCTCTGCAGTCAGTTCTTTCATTTCGGGCAAGTACATTTTTTGAAAATTTTAAACACTTTTTCGCAATGTAGGGTGCAATATGTACAATATTAAAAAATAACAAAAACAAGATGTTCTTGAAAACTCCTCCATATTTTTTTTTAAGGTTTGGTAGGAATAATGTTAAATGTATTGTATGTATAAATGTATATTGCTCTATTCTTTTGTTATTGTTTTTTTAATTACAATAAAAAAGTTTTTTCTTACCTCTCTCATCGTCTATATTTACATTCAGTACACTGCTAAGATATAGTCCTTATCAACAATATCTAAGATTTGCACTCCAAACTCTACACTAAGGATCAAGTTCCTCGCCGCAGTTACGTGTAACTGAATACTTGATATTTATTACTAAATGTGTCCTTTTGATACACGGACTTTCAACGGCAAGTATCATCTGCAACTCATCACGGTTATTACGCTGTTAGTTGCGTATTGATTGTGTATCATTAAGATTACTGTGCCGTCTATTCGTACGCCTGTGAATGGTAAAATGGTTAGTCTATTCGTCGTGCACGGCTTTGAGAGGCAGCGGGCGCGTCCAAAGGCAGTCATCGAGACGAGTTCGTCTCAGTCGCAGATGTGAAGCTGATCCGCACAGGCGCACGCGCTGCACTCAGCTCTCCTCTCATCAAGCCTCCATCATACGCCACTCGGCCCGGCTGCTGTCACGTTTGCCTTCACCACACGGCGACACTTATTCCTTCCTATTACAAGCTACTCTGCATTCCCACTCAGGGCCGTTTTAATGTTGCACAGCGTTCTAGGTCACACTAAATATTGACGTGCTTCTTCGTGCGTAGTATTTTCAGATTTCATCGTTTTCTCAATTTAATGTTTATAATTTCAAACAAATGCTTTTAATGCAATCAATTAGTTTTACGAGTATGATCGTGACAGACAACTTGTACATTATCATGAATAATTTAATTCACATGAAATACTCCTTTAATCCACAAGGTAAATAACGGTTAATATTAAATTTATCTTCGCGAATGAGACATAAACAATACATTACTTTAATTAGAAATATCGTAAACTGGGGTCACTTTGTTCCTCACAAGTGTCTTTTGCCCACCGCGTACTCTTATTGCCTTAAACTACGTTGCGTTTTCTCTGACGGAGGCGTTGGTAGAGACAATGCACCTGATGAGTGTGCTATCGATTGCACTTTTCAGGAACTGCATTTCCATCACTGCGTTTCCTCGTTTTTAATCTTTAATTTGGCATCAGCAGTCGTTGTGCTCGTGTACCTCCGAAAATTTTTGTTGCAACACAAAGTGCAGTAACTTTAAGTATAATAAAGTAAATGCACTGTTTTCCAGTATTGTTTATTAATCTAGTGCATGAGAGACTAATCCCCAACTTTCTTTAGTTTATTCAAGAGAGACGTAAACTGATTGAAAAAGAAGGGGTGTCCTTGTGCCAGAAGCTCTTTATTAAATGCGAAATTTTCAAGTTTTTAACACTTCTCCTTAAATTAGTTAAATTTGTGCATTGAGTTTTTTTTTTTGTGAAAACGGAAAATGTATTATTATCAATTAATGCAGAGATTATTACCCTCAGTAATAGCACTTGCAATTCACGATCTTCTTATTACATAACAGTAGAAGAATTTGTAACGCTGCAGTGTGACGGAGAGCTGTTTCCTGGACAAGTGTCTGTCACTAAAATTGATTCAGCTCGGGATGTCTTCAGAAATCCATGGAGTTTTGTAAATGGCCTCAGAATAGGCATGGATTTTTTACAAATATGAAGATATAATGCTGAAAAGGTATAACCCTGAGTCAAAATAAAAAGAAGAGTCTTCGCTATGCCAGAGCAAATTAGTGGTGCTAGAGAATGGCACAGGCTTTCCCGTATCATTGTTTTGATTTTCTTTGGTCTCATCTAGCTGCACGAACTTGCCACATACTCTTTCCTGGTACCATCTATCACTGCTCAAAACACATTTTTTAGTCTTTTTTAATTTTTTTATTATTTTAAGAACATTAAAGAACAGTAAAACCTCGTCGGGGGACAACTAATGGATCGCCTTTTCTTGGGACCCCTGGGTAATGCTAAAGGTTCACAGAACTTTTGTAGCACAATATTTTATATTTGGTCCCTCTTGATCCCTTGTTATATCTTCGACCCTGATGCTATTAGGTTCCGAGGGCTAGGTTGTCATTCTACTCTGTTCTCGATTTTTAATTCTATCTCTCCTCCTCTTCTCTACAATTTATGTTTATTCTCCTTCACTCTTCTGGGATAGTATCCCTACCCAAAACAGGGATAGTATATCTACCCAGCAAGACTACAAATGTCCAAGAGGCAATGAGGAACCAGGCGAATACCACAGTGGCTCGAGGAGCGGAAGTAGCAGCCCTCTCTGCAGGGGTTATACGCAGAGAAGCTGCGGTAGAAGCTTTAAGAAGGCAGCCCCATTACAATCCTTTCCCTCCGCAGCGCTTGCAACGCAGCCAGGGGACTTCATCCCACTAAATATCTCAAAGCCGGACTGATTCCTCTACGCCAACATATGCAAAGAAAAGGAAACGAATAAACGACACATATCGTAAATATTAATGCTGGATATATGGAATTTTAGAGCTCTCTCAAATAAAAAAGCAAAATTAGAACAGGAATTAGATAAAGCTGGATTGATATTGCTGCAATTACTGAAACAAAAAAATTACGGGGCTCATTGGAATTGCAGAATTATATAATGATATACAGTGCAGTTCCCCCAAAACAGAGAGCACCGACCGAGAGTGTCTGTTTGGTTCAGAAAAACATTGAAAAGCAGAATAGTATCATACACTTTCATAAACGGAAGAATAATAACAATGAGATTTAAGGAAGATAGAGATTATGTTACAGTCTTTGCTTTATATGCACCAGAAGTAGGGGAAATCCAAGGTGCGAAAAAATTCTACGGGCAGAAGGGCAGACCAACGGTTTGAAAAAAACCTTTTTCGGTATCAGGAGACACCAAACAGTGTATTTTCGGTGAAATCTCGAAATCAATTTTCCGCACCATTACATAACTTTCCTTATATGGGTAAGTAAAAAACATTTGGAGGAAATGATTCGCTTTCTGTTATCTTTGTCAAAATATATGCTTAATAACTTAGTAAATATTCAATAATTAAAATTTTATACTTTGCTATACCGTTTGGTTCATTCCTTGCAACAAAGCAAAGATGAAGGAGTGAAACTGTGCTATGATCAAATGACATAACAAACCATGTGCCAAGCTCTATCCTATGAGGTGATTTTGTGACAAGTTTATATATTTTTTTAAAGACATTTATTCCAATAATTATCACCACATAAAATAGATACACAATATTTTTAAATTTCGTGTGCTGTTATATATTTGTTAAGCCAAAATTAAATATGTAATTTATTAAAATCTTCCCAAAGTGGCTCAAAGCCACCCTGGATTATGGTAATATAGACTACAAAAATGGTCACTTTTTAATTACTTTTATCGTGATTAAACTCCTCAAAAAGTACATCCTCTGTACCTGCAACAATAGGCATTTTGATGATGTTGGTTCTGAACCACAAATTCCTGTTCTGATCACACGAAAATCGCCCTGACACAATCATGTCATACTCCGATTTCTATAAATCGTAGCAACACTTGTTTAGCAGAGAATTGAATCAACACTCTTCTATCTGATAACGATTTTCTCGTTATCCGCCAACCCGTTTCCACTAGCATCTATACTCTTTTCTTTCATTTTAAAGTCACTATTTCTCCACCACTGCCCACAATAATGTTATTGTTTCGCTCGTATGTCTGCCTCCAGGACAATTGTCAGAATTTCCTATCCCCTCTTCATGTCTTTCTGCAGGACGTTTCCTCTGCCGTTCTCAGTTTTAATCACGAATGTGTCTGTCTGTCTCTCTCTCTCCTACACACACACACACACACACACACACACACACACACACATATATATATATATATATATATATATATATATATATATATATATATATATATATATATATATGTCTCTTTCTCTTTGTCTCTTTAATCTTCTATCTCTCATTTGCTTGGGTACGCATCTTCGAACCCTGAAGACTTCTTTTGTTCCACCATCAAATGTTAAAATTTCCTCCCGCTCTTTACTCTCTTCGCACTCGTTGCATCATCGCCACTTACTCATCCCTCTTCGTGCTGGTCACTATTCACGTCCTCTCCGTAGAACTATAGGTTCTCCAAAATACCAAAACTCAACACAGCCATGGAATTGAAGTCGCAGACAATAGTAAAACATGCATAAAATGGCTGTAAAAGGTTTGCATTTTTATATTCAGAAACTTTATATCATCTTCATTCTTTGCGCCTGCTATCAAATAAAATATGCAATCATTCTGACATTAGTGTACGAAGGAATGTATATGTTCGCCATTCACCTCTTGTAAGCACGGAAGGAAACATTTGTATTTGCCTCTGACGAATTACACATTGCAGTCACGTCCGCTCATAATTTCTGGTCAGGCGTCGCTTATCTCTCCATTTGCGTCGCGAACGCTGACCTTTCGCAATTCAAATGACGCGACGCAGCGACATTTGGGCTCCTCCAGCGCCCTCGCCGTGCAGACGTCCCGGGCGCCATTGCTCTCCTTGCTCTGCTCCTCATTCACTTCGCTGAGTTCCACTTGATCGTCGCTAATTACACAACCCCTCTTTTCGGCCATAGTTTTCCACGACTCCGCCCTGCCATCAACACCGCTTATCCTTTACGTCTCGCTCGAATTTGCTTTCCAACGCCGCAAGAAATCTTACCGCTTGACTCCAGCTCTCGTCTCAAACTTCTCCGCCTCGACAGTCACCTTACTCCCGGCTTCTTCTCCGCCATCATTCCAGAACGGCTCGTCCTTTCCTCAATTCATCTCCAGTGCTTCTCCACCTACTCGCTACCTCTTTGGTGCTAAATCCGCGACCCTCTCAACGTCATTGCGCTCTCGTCCTACCCGCACCTCGCCCTGCTTCTTGAAACCCTCTCCTCGTAACCGCTCTCTCGCTCGTGGCGCCGCCGGCTCTTCCAGCTCCTCGGCGCGCAAATTAGCTTCGTTTGCCCCATGATGCGCCTGCTTCGGTTCGCCGCCGGGACGCGATCTGCTCGGAATCTCATTAGCGTCCAGGCGGAGC
>BOPP01000304.1:57060-87583 GCA_017312745.1 Gryllus bimaculatus | reverse complement strand
TCCGCGCGAAATGCCCCGGGATAATTGCGCTCCCCTTTCGCGAGGCCGCTGCGTTCGGGTTAGGGCCACGTCGGCGATGCACCTGCGCCGAGTTACACCGCGCGAGGTTGTTTTCCGATTGTTTCAGTTTCTTCAACGCATTAAAATTTCGTGTGTTCGGTTCAGTTACGAAACGACTCATTTTACTCATTCATTCCTGTTTTCCCTGCCTCTTATGCTTTGTTATCACAAGTCATCTCATCGTCGACACCCGCCAGTCAATTCTACTCATTCAATCCGTGTATGCGTGTGGGCGAGGGCACGGGAATCAGAACATTGTCAAAGGGGAATTGTGTCTGGGCTTCACTGTAATTGTAATGATTCCGTAAATATCACCAAATAAATACTATGATTCATTTATTTATGTTTATTGTCTATTATCACGACTTCCAAAAGAGTACAAATATTAATACAAATATTATTTGTATTCCGATGTGAACTCTACAGTACGAATACGTATATAAGAATGATCAGAAAGTTTCAGGACTTATTTTTCAGAACATTATTTCCGAAATATACAAGTTAGTGGATATTTTCCCACTCTAAATACTCTCCTTGTGAAGCTATATACTTTTTCCACCGACGTTTCCACCGCTGGAATGACTTTGAAAACTCGCTATGTGGAATACTGTCCAACTCCTTTAGCGAATTTTCTTAAATTTCATCAATTAAGACGAATCTCTCACATTTTAAGGGTTCCTTACGTTTCGTAAACAGGAAGAAACCCGCAGGATATAAGACTGAAGAGTACAGAGGCTGGGTATGATGGTCACACAGTTTTTGTGCAACACTCGCGAATGAGCAACGCAGAATGGATAGATGCGTTGTCATGGCAGCACCCACTCCGCTTCACCACAGCCCAGTCTCGTCCTGCTCACAGTGTGGTGCGCATTTCTCAGTTTCCAGATAACAAAAACGATTTACTGTTTGGGCTTGTGAACGAAATTCAAAGTACCCAATACCCTTCCAATCAAGCATGACTTTAACCTTTCACTTGGCTTGACGAACTTTCTTGGGCTGGAGGAGAAAGTTGTCTTCCATTTTTAGGGTACTTTATTTTCACATAGTTCCCATAAAACTGTTGTCATTCGTAACATTTTTCATTAGCCTTTTCTAGACGTTACTGACAAACATATGTTTTTGTTATGCTGTCACAGTGTTGGGACAAATTTTCCGGCCATTCGGAGCAAATGCAGTGTTTCAGTTAAAATTGTTGACACGAGCCCATGCAAATCTTACTTCCTCGACCATTCACGAATGGTTAGTCGACGATTTGATGGTTCACTTTGGTCAGGAGAATGTTCACTCTGGCAACATTGCCGCCTTCAGTGGAAGTTGATGGCCTTCTTAAGCGAGAATTGTCTTCTGCAAACGAGAATCACACATGACAACATGACAACATTCATCCTTAAAAGCCCCTTGCAACATCCAAAATGTTTAAGAAAATTCTTACAATGCGTGATGTAATATGCGTGTTTCGATTCTAATTGTATCAGGCATATTCTGACCTTGATTAATAAATATCAATGGGTCTCGTAATTGACGGTTACAGCTACTCAAGTGTATCCCAGGCACTTTTGTAGAAAAATTAAAGTAGGAAATAGAAAACCCCTACCGCGTTAGAAAGAAAGTTATGTAATGCAGCACGAGAAAAATGACGAATTTTAGACAGAAAAACTCTTATTACCGGGTCTTTTCTTCATTTCTTCCCTTTATTCTTTCTTTCTTTTTTCTTTCTTTCTTTCTTTATTTATTTATTGTTCGAAGAGAAGACCTTTCAAGAACTTGAATACAGATGGACGCAAAACGTCTGTCCAGTGAACGTGCTGTTTTATCACCAATAGTTTAAATTCAAAAACGTAGAAATTGATTGTACTGATATACGTAGCTTTAGAACAACTTTTAGTTACACCAAAAATAGTCCGATTAGTGGATAATATTGTCAGCAAAGGGATAAATCATTTTACAAAGGCTTTGTTAAGCAAACGTTACTATAAATCAAATAAAAATTTGTTGATTCGATATCTTGTCCATTTAAAACAGTATATTAAAAGCGATTAAATAAAAGAAAAAGTGTTCTAAAAACTTCCTTTAAAGCGGAAAAAGAAAGACGCCCTAAGAGAGCGATATCTAATAAATGGATTGAATCCGAGACGGAATAGGGACGAAACGGACGTCAAAAAGGTTTATGAGAGTGGGCAGACGTGCTAGGAAAACGAGAAGATTGTGTCACTTTTGCCATGACTTTTTAATTAACTCCCTTTACCCGTCATTTTCTATAGTGATAATTTAATATTCATTAAGACGTTATTAGAAGAGTTAATAAGACATCTTTATTTGGCAATTATTATTCAAAGTCACTTAAGCTAACCTTAAAGAAGACAGTTATTAATGAGAAAAATTGCTAAAGTAATTTCATCATTGTCGCATTACCCGAACGACGAAATGTTACATTACAACAAAGTAAAAGAAGATCCCAATAATTCTTCAATATTCAAATGTGTATCGACTAGATACACAGACAAATGTTTTCAGTTACCTGTTTTCTACTCAGTTATACGCCCCCTCCCATTTTTTTCTTCTGCTTCAACTAGCATTCATCGAAATTTAAGTCATAACAAATATTTTGCAGACTTTTTCCCTTGGTGTTTATTACTGTTGCTATAATTGTGATTTATCATTGTTGAAATATCTATTGAAAAATAAAATAATAAATAATGAACATGAAATTGAATTGAAAGAACCAACAACAAACCTGTTAAATGCATTTTCTTAGTAATATATCTAATTTGTCTCTATTAAATGCTACTCAGCTCAATTTATACCTGCAAAGGAAAGATTATAGGGGATAGGAAATAGAAAAAAATAATCTATAGTGAACATTTGTGAAATAGTATTACGCAAACAAGAAAACTATTACACGTTATATGGTTCAATAATACGATTTATTAGTATTATGATAATACGAAAAATATCAAAATTTATGGTATTATACTGAATATAAAGCATCATTTAAAACTTTTTTTTCTCTGGCTGGGTTTTGCAGGAACCTTTCATGAACCCAATGTTTCATGCAGCTTCGCCGCTCCGCGCTTGTCAGCCCCACCGCTGAGGTCACTAAACCGGAGCCCATGAATTAGTTTTTGGAAGCCCTGATGAGCTGTAATCAACACTGCACGCGCTGTCTCAGTGAACAGCGATTCCCAGGACCAGATGGAGGTAATGCAGTCGGCGCATGTGAGGCAGGTGACCCGCTGTCCGGCTGAAGCAGATGCCCTTGATGTTGATTGACCCGCGGTCAAACTGCTGCTGAGGTCAGCATACGCCGCGCATTTAACCCGACCTGTGTTGGATGAGCTAAAAGGAATGGAATGCCCTACCCAGCACGCATGTTCCCTCCTGAAGGTAATAGCATAGTACTCATTATGAGATTGGGTGTCAAAACGAAGAATGTGTGTATAAACATATTTCAATTAAAAGAAAGGAAGCAGAACTTATATTAAACAAATGATATAGTTAATAGGAAAAACATCTTTAAGTCTAGAAAAAAAATTACTTTAAAAAACAATACTCAACAATACGTATTTGGTCATATGAAATTAAACTCTGGGAAACAGCATCATATTCAAATGAAGAAATAATCCAAATAGTTCAATCCAAATGTCTCAGACTGTTAAGCAATGTTTCCTGGTTTGTATCAAACGCCACTATACATAAAGATCTCAATATCGCCAGCGGAAGAGGAAATCACTCTCAAATATCTCACAAATACCAACACAGACTCGAAAATCATGTTAATCATCTGGCCATAAACATCTTAGATAACAGCACAATGACGAGAAGACTGAAAAGAGTACACCCTCTTGGTCTGAACCACAGATATAAATAATTAAATTTTGTAATAATTGTTACTCTAGATGATACTATTTTCATTTTTTGTCATAGTTTTTGCACTATTGTATCTATGTTTGATTTTGTCATTGTTATTTCAATGTGATATTGTTATTTTTCTCAGTTTCTGACAATTGCTTGAAAAATATTTTTTTTGAAAGAACTAGAATTGGATATTGTCAGGGTGGAATCATGTCAATAATGTATGTACAATTGAATTAGATGAACGTTCAAGTAGGACAAATTGCAAATAAAGCAGATGTTTAAAAAAATTATTCAAGAAAAAAAATTTCCGGTGAACTTCAAGACTCATCGTGGGTAAACTTCTCTTGATCGCAGTCGAGAACATCTCCACGAATTGCAAGCGCCGCAAAAAACGTCGAACAAACACATTTAACAATTACTTGCAAAGATAATGTCAGTTATATAAAAGAAGTATTCAGATAACACTCGGTCTCTAGGAGATAGGCATTCGTTCCACGTAAGTATTGTTCAACAATGTGAGAAATTTGGAGATTGTTATTCGTAAAACATAACAAAAATTAAATTGTTTAAAGTTTGAAAAAATTTCAAACAAATATGATTTTTTCAAAAGGGCTTGCCCAGAAAGTGAAATGATAAAACGAAGCAATTCCTATAGATATAAAACATTACTTTTATGTCTACTATATAATTGTGATTAATAAATACCAGGACAAAGCAAAATAGCTCAGCTAGTTTTTCAACATAGTTTTGAAACACATGTAATTTGTTGTGTTCAAAGCATTAAAGTTATTGTGTCGCCTATAAAAATTCTCATATAAGAAAATAATCAATCAGCAAACTCCAACACTAGAAGATAATTTTCACAAAATGCTTTTTATGTTCGAGAGGTGTCGATTTATGTCCTATAAATTATTCGTTTCTGCGACTCTGGAAGCATTTTATATCTTTTTTGGACTGTTTATGTGCTAGGTAATAAAAAGGACATAAACGTTTGTGAGGCGAACTCAAAAACAAGAAGCAAGAAGGATTTCGTAGATTGGGGACAAACTGCACACGGAAACGCAGAAGGTATGGGAAGGGACCGTAAACGGACTTGAATGATACGAAAAGAGAGGAAAGAAAGAAAAACGCAGGTTTAGCTGTACCGGACACAACAGGAAAAAAGATACGGAGGGGCGCAAAAGAAGAGAATGCACGAGACAGCACAAGACGGAAATAAACAAAGGATCAAGGCAAAATTTTTATCATACGTCTGATTCTTTGATAGTATCTGAATTTCTTTTCATGCGTCAACGGTGGATTTAGCATCACTGAAATTTGATTAACCAGTATTGAAATCGAAAAACCACGAGTATCTGCGAAATAATATTACCAGATCTCCACTAAATATTATAAACACGTTCTTGTTACCTATTCCGCAACATGAAATAACAAGATTTTTCATTGGCTCAAATCTAACTTGATTTTTTTTACTGTTTACTGTTTTATGTGTAGCTTTCACGTTTATAAAATAAATGATAAAATATTTTATTGAATTTGTAGCTCCATATTCTAACTTTATAATAATGTGCTATAATGTGATTTGTAAAATTGCAATACCGACCTTTATGGCATTGTCTAGTTCTGTGATAGTGTAATTATATTATTTTGTTTTTCGATTAGTTAAATAAGTATGCTCATTAATTCCGTGAAAAATCATTGATTATCTTTGTGTTTATGGCATGCGTGCAATTAAAACTTAATCGTGCATTTAAAAACCCACAACAGTCAATCAGAACTCAGAGAACTGATGAAATCCTTTAATTATGTATCTACAATACAAACGTTTCCAGATGGCCATGAAACATGAACAAAAATTAACATCACATATTATTTACATCAAAAGCATATAACCAAAGAAAGTTTGAAACTAAGTTACAAACGCATAATTATTACTACTTCTTAAACAATTAGTTAATATTTATAGTACAATAAGTTAAATTAGAAACTAATACCATACTCATACTTGGCATCAATCATCCTAACCAAAAGTTGCTTTATATTGCACAGATATGTTTACTTCACCTATTTGAACGTGACGCCCAGAGAGACCAGTTGTTTTTGCAAAACATCTTAATTTGTTTGGAAAATCAAGTAAATTATTTATAATTTAAAATACTGATATTCTCCTTTACACGCAACGACTTCCACATAAACAAGTATGATCATAAGCATGTTGGTTTGACATTTGCTGACTAATGGAACAACATAAAAAAATTTAACATGAATAAATGTAAAACCGTATGTCTTCTATTTAACATGTAAAACTTTTGGTCTTCGCATATTACACATATAAAAATGTAATCGTAAGTTGTATTTACCCGCTCTGCAAAGTACACCGGCAAAACGTCTGAATCAGAACTGAATTGTCTTTCTCCTTTCCAACATTAACACGTGTTCTTCTCTCATTCATGATCTTTCTTTTCGAAGTAATGCTTTCATGGCTTTGTCACCGTGTTTCAAAACCAATATGACGTCATCAGACACCTACCTCTAATAGTAAAGACATGATTGAATTTATCAAAATTAAAATAATCTTTAAGGAAGAAGTTTTGAATGTAATATATGTATAAACGGAAATAATTTCACTCGTGGTAAATAAGAAACTTCGCTCTTACCTCGCTCGTTTTCTTGAACATACCATTCATGCATTAGACCCCTCTACATTCACTTGTTTTGTTAATTACTATTCCATTAGAATAATATGATATTATTATTTAATGTTATATAATTAACATAATTATTTAAAATCTTCCGACCAGTTTGAATGGATTATCGAAACCAAACAGACATATCAATCGGCGAGAGGGTTTGGACAGATGGAGAAATGTGACGTGGGAAAATTCGATAATGCTGCGGTTCCATAACCGGGAACCGCAGTGAAGAGGGAATTGGAAGACGGTTTTCATCCTCACGCGAGAGGACAAAGACATGAATGATTATTTTGTTTCTGGGTGGGTCAACCATTACGGTCTCCGTTGGTTGGCGAGATCCGGTGCCGACACGCGCTTCGGCTAGTGAGGCTTTCGCCATCCAGGTATTTCCCAAAAGCAGGGCATGCTCCAGTCGAAACAAGCTCTAAGCTACCGACAGGAGCGAAATAAACTAACGGGTTGTAGACATCTAAAGCATTCCTTTCCTTCATTTGTCAACTTAACGTATTTCAAACACAATTCTTTAGGTGACTCACGAATATCACCTTATTAGATCGATTCACAAACTGCAGCATCCTCTATATAAATTTGTGTAAATTTTCTCTTTAACTTTCATCGATTTCCATCCACTGAAAGTGCACTATCAACTTGCCGACATAGAACTCTATCTGTTGGCACATTGACCGCCAATGTGCTTCAACTTTGGCGCCTTGTTTTTTAATAAGGCATTTTTGATGTAATTTGAATATGTTTCAGAAGGACTATACATTTCAAACTTGGCGCCTCGGAAATAGCCTTAATGTTCCATAAAAAGCCGCGCGAATTTCTTCTCTGTTGACCAAATACTCATTTCTTTCGTACAAAGTTCCTTGTAGATTGTCAGATGTTTCTGTTAGTTCGGAGCGTCGCCGAAAGATTGCACTAGCTCCTGGGCAGCCCCGCGTAAAATTGCGATTGTCGTAATAGTAGGAACCGATTTTCTACCTCGTTATGACGCCTGCTCGCCTTGTCATCACAAGCTAATGCAGAAAGCTGAGTAAAAATTTGTACACGAAATTCGTAAGAAGAGGTTTAATTTCGATTGGACAGAAGTAACTGTGACAATTTTTTCAATACTCGTTAATTCTTTCTCCAAGTAACAATCTTTCTCAACTGAGTGTCGTCTCTTTCCCTGAACCCTCTTGTCTGACAAAAATCTACTAATAGAAGAAATGATGTTTCGTTGCAGCTTCTACCGAAATGCTCTCCCAACGTTTCTTCGACTATTTCGCCGCCTGAACATTATCTTTCAAAACAATATAGAAACTATTCCTGAAACCGTAAGTAAATATGTATTAAACTGTATGTAAACCGTATGTAAATCTGTATTTAACTCCACCTCGTCATTGTATTAAAATTCGACAAATCATAAAACACCTCAATGTACATATGTATTTTCAATTAAAAGACGCCCGAGATTTCAACATTTACAATAGTGTAGGTCTTTAAAATTGGTGTAACAACGTATGTTTATTGTTTACAATATAATCCTTCCTGTAATTTCATGCTCATCAGGTAATTTTAATTATTGTTCGGTTTGGAAATTTTAAAAGATGCATCACGTTTGTCTGTATTCCATTCAGCACATCGTCAAGTTTGTCGCTGCTTTTGTAAATAACGCATTACGAATGCAACGAGTAAATATTTTGCAAGTAGTTAATTCTTTATTAAAATAGTCAAGTACTTCATCATTCACATTCATTTAATTTGCATTAAAATTCCGAATTAGTTGTGGTTTTGTTCAACACGTCCTATAATGTTGCCATTGCAGAATATTATGCATCATTACCACCAGTGTCGCTAAGTGAGGCGTTTACGTGGGGGCTAAAAAAGGGAGGTGATGCGAGACAAGTGAATGCGCCAGAGTTGAGCGCGGAGGATGAGAGACGCAAGGAGGGCGATAAGAAAATGTGAGGCGTCAGCGAGGTGGCGAGCCAGGGGCGTGGCAGGGCAAGGCAGGGCAGGGAAGGCCAAAGGCGGGCAGGGCAAGGCAGGGCAGGGCAGGCCAAAGGCGGGCAGGACAAGGCAGGGCAGGCCGTAGGCGGGCAGGTCAGAGCAGGGCAGGCCAAAGGCGGGCAGGGCAAGGCAGGGCAGGGCAGGGCAGGCCAAAGGCGGGCAGGGCAGCGCAGGGCAGGTCGAAGGCGGGCAGGGGCGCTGGAGCGGAGCGAAAGGGGTCCCAGGCGGCCCCGCCCTCCAAGCTCAAAAGGACCCAAAATGGGGAGAGGGCACCACAAAATTAATATACATTAAATTAAATATTGACGTTATATCTTACCAATAGATCATCAATTCGTACAGCACTCCTGTGTGGACGAGTGGTTATCTACTGGCCTCGAACCCCCAGGACAACGTTTCGATTCCGGCTGAGGGGCATGGATATTTCGAAGGGCTAAAAATCTACAGTAGCCATGTCATAGCAAGCGTCGTAGCAAGTGAAAGAGTCCTCGTTGGTGCCCAGTAAAATTAAATCCTTCCGGCAAACTCCTGTCCTATCCCCCTGTCCTCCAGACCGGTGGGGAGATCTCACTTTCCCCCCACCAGAGACGTTGCTAACTGACGCTTGGGTGTAGTTAACTGACATCTGGCGGAGGAGGAAGAGTCACACACAGGCGTTTAAGGGGACGCCGACGGGGCGCGCCTGTTCGGAAAGATCCCTTAGACCAGCGCCGGGAATAGGCTTCGAAGAAAGCCTGAGGGAATACACGGGGGTGGAGCTATGTCCAAAGGCCGTGTCCCCGCAAAATGTCCCATTCTATAACTAAAATAAATAAATTTGTATACTTTTTTCCAGAGCATTTCATCAACAGTCATCGGCGTCTTCTTAGCCAGGGTCATTTTCCATACGTATGGTTGGCGTGGTGTATAACCATCAGTTCATTAACTCCATTAGTTCTCCAACATTTTAGAAACAAGTGCTCATCGCAACCTACAATTGGCTCATCCTTTCGCTACCTCCTCTTTTATTTTTCGGCAGGAGGCTGCACGAGCGCCCCGGGCGCGGCAGCGAGAGCCTTAGCAACCCCGGCTGCGCCAGCGGGGATCAGCGCGAGCGGGTGGCGAGCGGAGCGGAGGCGCGCGCTGCGGCGGGGAGGAAAAGCTCGTCCTAATGAAGCCGGCCGCCCCGATCCATCACCTGCACAGGCGCCTCGGCCTCCGCCTCCGCCGCAGCCTGCCGTCGCCCATTACATAAATGAGCCTCCCTGCGACCCACGCGCGACCTCTGCGCTATCGCCCCGCATACGTCAGGCGGAGCGGCGCCGCCGCCCTGGCCAGGCGCTGCGACGCCGCGCGGGCCGAGCGTTTTGGATTTGCCTTTTTGTCTTCCACGCACTGCTAAAACAAATTTGAAACTGAAATTTGAACGCCTGTAGAATGCACTGTGGGGTGAATCAAAAAGTTGTGCGTGTTAAGGTAATTCGGACACGTTAGCTAAGCAAGGCAATCGTCGATTTCATACGACCAATTCTAGCGATTTTACTAGCTTCTCTTGCTCATTTCCAGCTCGACGGTCTTTATCTTCCGCCATTAACATAAAACAGTTGCTGCTACGCTACTGCACATTCATGGCGAGTTCCATGTTAGCAAAAACAATTGTGAGTTCAGTGAAGTAAAAATATAACGCATTTTATACGAAAATAAAGCTGCAACGTATCCCGGCTCTCTTCCCCAACACTACTACGTGTACAAAAGTAAATCTACTTAAATTCGCATATTCCACCAGTGTTTCATTTATCCATACGCTTTGTATAAATAAGGTGATTGCATCGATTTAGTTTAGCAAGAAAATCGAATATTTCATTCTACCGATTTTACTCGCTTCTCTCGCGCATTTCCAGGTCGACGGCGAGGCCCCGGACTCTGTCCTCCGTCCCCCACCATTAGCATGAAACAGTTGTGACATTCATGATTTTCAATACATTTTACACCAAAATGAAGATTCGGTGTATCCCATTTTCCTAACGTGAATATTACTAAAGTATTTCTATGTAAATATGCACATTCGACTCATGTTCCTTTTATTTACTTACATTTCATGTTTGTCAAAAAATACTTAATGCCGGCGTATGGCATTAAGGCCCGGATCAAAACTATGGCTTAGTCCCCCTCGCCCTTTTGTCAGCCGGCATTTTCGCTTGTGATTTCAATCGGACGGTGGCAGAACAAGTCGGAGCGGAACAAACAGGTTCCAGGTACTTCGCTCAAATATCAGTTTTTCTTCCAGTCACTAACGAGTTCCATTTCCTGGAAAGGGCATGGAGATGCTAGGTAATGAAACGTTAAATATTGATATTCTTAAAATGTATACTGTACTTACTAAATTTTTTTAAAACTTTAAATTAATTTTCTCTAAGCATATTCCTGAATGTAAATGTATACTGATTAGTTAATCAAGATGAAAGTAAATTTGCTAAAATAATTAAAGTAATTAATGATATAATTATTGTATGGCGTTTTTGAGGTGGTTCTTCTAAGCAGAAGAGTCGAAATTAATTGGGAAAAAATCAATAATCGTTTTCTCGTATCCATCATTTAAAATGTAATTTTGATTGATTGTCTTAGTTTAATTTTAAACTTCCATTAAATTAATTAGAGTGAATTTTGTTAAATATAAGAATCTATTGATAAATTCATTGACATATGTCTTGTTAAGTGCCGTTGCCTGTAAATAGTTCGCATAAATTCACTCTAACCACATTGCATGCTGTATATAGTTGTTTCTGTATTAGTCATAAAACAAACCTTACATATTGACATGAATAAAGTGGTCTGTGCCGCATTGCTACGCGAGGTCGCTAAGGCTGAAGGACCGCAGCTGTCTCGGCTCGAAAGGTTCGAATTCGATGTTCGTGTAGGCCATACTTGTTCTTTGTACAGTTCTCCAGTTTTGACATTCACAGCGGTTGCTGTATGACACAGTTGTTAAAACGTGACCTTAAAAAAGTAGTCTAGCATAGTAGCTTTAAAAATAAGTTCTCCGTTGAAGGGTGAGCCCAGAAAACCTGAAAATGGAGCAGGAACAACTTAGTAAGCATGAAAGTCATTTCCCAGAAGATTGGGCCCTCAACGCAGGCTATTCCGGTGAACTTTTGTCACTGAACTTCTAAATCCCTTTCCGCTGAGAGTTTTTTCTTCAGAGAACACGCCGAGGACATTTAATTCGAAAATATATCTTACAGACTTGATTTATGAACGTTTGCAAATTACTTGTTATGAAAGCTGTAGAATAAGTGGTTGAAAAGGGTAATAAGTTTTGTAAAACGATACTCTTGTTAGAACAAGTCCCGTTGGAGGGCGGTCGTCAGCAGAAGCTCCATTCCCCACCCCTATCCGCTTTTCCAATCTTCCAAGTAATGCATCTGAAGGCTTTGTAATTTCTTGGAATTCAAAAGTCTGCCTTTGGTATATTCCT
Source organism: Gryllus bimaculatus (assembly GCA_017312745.1). NCBI lineage: Eukaryota > Metazoa > Arthropoda > Insecta > Orthoptera > Gryllidae > Gryllus > Gryllus bimaculatus. The sequence goes on along the minus strand of BOPP01000304.1, from coordinate 75,526 downwards.
TCACTCTCTTTTCCTGTCGACCGATGATTTTTAAATCTTGGTGTTCTTGGATGCACAAAACATGAAAAGGATCGCAGAACACCTGCAGTTATAGTAATTAAAAAAAACAAAAATTGGCAATTATGATACACTTCAAATCTCGAGTTACCTTGAATTATATTATGGATTCTTTCAATATAGTTTATTAGGGATAGTTTCAATATAGTCCAAACTTTGAGACTGCAGAAAAAACGTGTTATGAAAAATCAGCGAAAACCATCATCTTTCCAGAAGTTGTAGAACACATGTGAGACCATCGTGGATCAATAACTTGTGTTGATGAATCATCATAATAGTGAGTAAATGACTTAGGTTAACTTTACAAAAGAATTTTGAATTTTTTATTTTTTCATAAAAATGTACGTAAAATATCACAGATGTCCAGTCGCTGCGACAGACGGAAGCGAAATATATGTAGAGTAAGAGTATTTCCTCAAATGTGTAGACATTTCATCTCAGAGGCATTTTTGTGTCGTCTGATGCGTAATTCCCTCGAGGCGAGGTGCGTCATTCCTATCTCGAGTATCAGTTTAACAATAGAATCAAAAGTAATTTATATAAAGTGGCAATTGAGCTTTCCAAATGCAAATGAAAGTTTTAAAATGCATATTTAAAATGACGTTCTTAAATAGTATATAATCTCTACAGACGTTTTTAATCGATCTCACCAAGATCCAAGATCTCACAAACAAAAATCGTCAGACTCAAAGACTTTACACATGTTCCTCGATGAACGTTAACGCGCTGAATCTGAAAATTCGAAGCCAGAATTACGCCATCACCTTCCAATTTTTTATATCGTGAAAAAAGAAACGTGAAATTGTACATTGTAAATATCACCGTGTTTTTTCGCGCTTTAAAAAAAACTGGAAGATGGTGGCGCAATTCTGACTTCAAAATTTCAATAGCAAATTATAACTTATATTAAATAATACATTTTTCATATTCTTTTAATCCAATGCTGTTTTCCTACGACTTCTCTGGTTGCCTGGTGTAGGTGAGACACCTGTACATATTTCATTAATTACGAGCAGAAATTTCGCGGAAACTACTAGTACCTTTTTTAATGAGCTAATTTTTAGAATTGATTTTGTGTATGACAAAAATCTCCATCTTCCATTTTGTAGTTCGTAATGTTTTGCAATTTTCGAAAAGAAGGACGTATCAACGAAAATGAGACTTGCGCAATTCTTTTAAATGTCATATCTTTTCTTTCTGGGAAAAAATATTAAGAAAAAAAATAGAATGATTTTTGACTATATAATGTTATCAAATATGCCCAAATTACGAAAAAATTTGTGCATGACCTCTTTTAAACTTCTAAAATTTTCAACAGACTTTGCCTGAGGCAAAAACATATACCTTCAATTTTCGAAAAAAGAGAGAGATGTAGTCGAAAATAGGACTAGCACCGTATATTTTACCGCTCCTTATTAAAATTAAAGAATAATTTAAAAAAATTATTGGAGTGGTATTTGAAATAAATATTTGTTTTAATTGGCTGTTTTTCGAGCAACATTACACGAAAACTACTCATATCTCCGAAAAATGTAACATGAGCTTATTTCAAGATCTGTCTTTAAGGAATAGATATCATTAAGAAAAAATCTCTATCCTCAATACTTTAGTTGCAGGAAGATGCCGACAAAACATTAAACTTTTTTCAATTTTCGAAAAATCAGAGATCTCAACAAAAATGAGATCTTCACCAACATTTTAAGCTTTTTGTATTCTATACATGGAAAAAAATGGAGAAAATGTTTGAAGTCTTTTCTTAGAAAATAATTGATTGCAATTAAAAAATTCCTTATGTTGGCCGATAAATTACGCAAAAAACTCATATTTTCGAAAAATTTGAACTTGAACTTATTTCATTAAGAAAAAAGTTAATCTCCATAATGGTAGTAGAAATGTTAAAAGACGCCGAAATATATTGCAATTTTTGTAATTTTCGGAAAAACAACAAGTATTTTAACGAATATGAGATACGGACCATTCTGTTATGCGTTATTTATGCCGTACGAGGTCTAAATTTACTCTACAAACTTGGCGCCGGTTTTGAGAAAAAATTGTTTTTAAAAAAATTAAAATTGCCTGTATTTCACGCAAAATAGCGCGATAAGTTCTCAAATTTTCCAAAAACTGTACAAAACTTAATTTCAAAATCTGTTTTTAAATAACAGATTTTATTAAGGAAAAATATGTCTATCTTCAATATTTTAGTTGTAGAAAGAGGCCGAAGAAAAATTGCACTTCTTCAATATTCGAAAAATTAGAGATTTCAACAAAAATAAGACCTGTATCATTCTCTTAAATACCCTTCACACTATCCAATCCCAAAATTAAAAAAATCTTTGATGGTATTTTTTTAAATTTTGAAAATATTCCAGGGTCTCCATGAAAAGTACCTGCACACAAGATTTAAAGAATTAATTTCAAATTCACCAGCATCGAGTCGGGCCACATCCATCGGTGATTTTTTTGGAAACAAATCCATTGAATAGATTAGGCACTAGTGTTGTTCACAGATAGACGAACTAACAGACAGACTGACGGACGTTTTAAAAAAATAACCTTTTTCGTTGTCAGTGGTCCTAAAACGTGTACCTACTTCCGTTAAAAGCTCGTCATCGATTTTCCTTAGAATTACATGTCGCTTGCGTCTTGGTATATCCGTACGAAGGAAGTAAAGAATTGTAAATATGAGATAATAAGTTGGGTCAGATGAAAAGATATCAAGAGAAAATTTTAATAAATTCTGGATACACAAGATTGTGCAGACTTCTGTTGACTAATAGACTGACCTCCAGTAATGTCCGTCTCTGGGACGTTTACCATTTCCTTAGGGAAGTATCGCCAGCAATCCCATTCTACAAAACAACGCCTTGTAAAGACACATTTTAACATTGTCAATTCCATCTACTAAATTTCCAGCACCAGCGATTTGCATAAGAAGAGGCAGAAGAACAGTCTCATTTAAAATTGCCAATTCTAATTCTTTTCAATTCAATTTATTTCATTTTCAATTCAATTAATGTTATTAAAATAGTCTTCAATTAAACCCATATTGTGACAATTTAATTCTTCTCAATTTGATGAAAATTTACGCGATTATTTGAGTATGATTTATTCCAACTGAATCCTGTCCAATGCCAGGTATTGTCAGCCTGGTCTAGAAGCCTTGCACTAGCAAGCGTGCCATGCTGGCCGGCAGGAAGATGTTTCGGGGCACTGCTTGTGGGCTGTGAGGTCGGTGTCAGGTGATCTCAACGGCGGAAGGAGGTGCTTCACTTGTTCGGCGTTCATGCGGCTTCTCGAGCACAGGCGCCTGCAGGTGACGTCATCACACGTGGTCTTCGACGCCGCCCTAGTGCCCGCAAACCCAACCCACTTTCAACATCTACATTTTCACTACTGTGAAACGCGACTTCCAATTCCTCTCTCGTATTGTCACACAGTGGAGAGACCTTAAAGAGCCGAAACTTGTTCGAAGTGGATAATGCAAGGAAACAAGAAAAAATACATTTTCTAAGAATAAAACTGGAGAAAAGAAGTTTTTATTCTTATTTACTAAAAATTATACAATTGTTTTATATCTTGTTGGCAGCCAATAACTTTTGTTCATTGTACATATCTATATGTTGCAGTGGTTTTAATATATATATATATATATATATATATTATAATATATTATATATATATATATAGATATATAGATATATAGATAGTATATCAATAACTGGACCACACTTTAAGGTTTATATATAATTTGTTCGAAGGTTACTTTATCATAAAATTAATTACTCTACATTAATATAATATATATATATATATATATATATATATATATATATATATATATATATATTGTGTATAATATTGTGAGAGTCCCATTGTCTTTACCATTAGTAAACAATGATTGAACATTTACATATTCAATATCATTGTAGAGTTCAGACGCTAACAGCGGTGGCGAGAGGTTGTGACCGCAGCGCTACTTGTTAGTTCAGTCGGCGTCAAGCTGAGCACTCAGTGAGTGCGAGTGCTCGTGAAGTGACCAGTGTTCGAAAGTTATTCCATATCTTTAACGAAAAGTGAAAAATAGATAAAAGTGAATTACCGTGCTCTGACTCGACAGAGCATCAAAGAAGCGATGCAGGCCGTGAAAAACACTACGCCCGACGCCATGCAACATTCGTTGGAGTACCAACAACAGCTCATCATAGATCAGCAAACATCAGCAAATCAGGCGCAGCAGCATCAACTTCAGGAACAGCACAACAACTGCTACAATTGCAACAGCAAATAAAGGACTTCAAAACGCCAAGTACAAAACAGCCAACGCTCAAGTTGGCCGCCCTTGCAACACAGTGCACCTGCCCCAGTAGAACAAAGTGAGCGCAAAAGACAAAAAACTGGATCTGTTTCACGATATGCTATTCTACAGCAAACAGGTTCGAAACATTAAATAACGATACAGATGAGGACGAACATATCAGTTCCGCGGAAACAGTGATCAAAATTCCTCCAATAATTATACCAAAGCGGAAAATTTTCAACTGTTAATAAATGACATTAAAAATGTAGTTAAAGAAGATTTTAACAACAAAAATAGAAGCAGACAGAGTGAAAGTAAAACTTAATTCAATAGAAGATTTCAGAGTTCTTCGTAAATTTTGCAACGAAAACAACATAGAAATACCACACGTTTCGTGACCCAAGCATAAAAACATTTTCAATCATTATTAAAGATATTCACACACTAATAATAGTGAAATAGAAATCTTTCAAGAACTAGTTAAAAAATACCCAGTAATAAAAGTAACTCGCCTTCACGAAAAGACAGAAAACCATTAAACAAACATGTGCTGTAGAGTTAGAGGACAAATAAAAGGGAAGGAGCATTCTAGCATTAGATAGATTTTTATATAGTGTTATTAGGGTATTTCTAGATCCAACCAAAAATTACACAATTCAGTGTAAAAACTGCCAAAGATTTGATCACACTCAAGCTAACTGTGGGCGCGCTCCGAGATGCGTTAGGTGTTTAGGGTAACCACCATTATTAAAAATGCACGGAACAAAAAGAAACAAGTCCTAAATGCCGTTAATTGTAAAAAAGAGCACACAGCCATTGGAAAGGGTGTGAAGTTTATCAGAAACTGCTAAAAAAATCAATCAGAGCGGTATAATCAGAGACGACAGGCTTTTAATAAGCAGAGAATCCACGAGAGTAAAAACTTGACTGCGAAAACCAGTCCTCAAAATTCATCCACAAAAACAACCACGCAACGTACCTCCATAAAAATCCTGGTTTTTCAAATCTCAAAGACTTAACAGCCAAGCCCCGTTATCGAACTCCACTCTCCCTCTATTCACCAGGTGAGGTAATAAACTACAATCATCAACCAAGTATAATACACTCATTCCACAAATACAAATAATTAAAATACAATCAGCCCTCGATAATGGACGTAAATAAAAATCAGAAACAAACATTCCTCAACTGGACGCGAGGAATAAAAAGGCAAGAAAATCAATTACGACCTTTATACGCAAGCCCACACATAAAAATAGCTTTGTATTTCAGAAACTCACCTGTTACCGCGTCAAATCCAAGTTCTCAATACCAGGTTTTAAATATCTATCGCAACGGACCGTCCTCTCAGCGACGGCCGCAGGAGGAAGTGGCCATACTTAGTGCAAAGATATAAAAACATACGTTAATTAATAGTCCCTTACGAGCAACGACCTAGAAAACCATAGCAACTAACACCCAAAATAAATAACAAAGACCAACCATTTTATTCGGCGTATAAACTCCAAATAAGCTATTTCCTAGAAAATATATACTGAATATTTCTGGAAATAACGATAATATCATGCTATAGGCTGACCTACAATAGCACACTGCGGTTGGGGATGCAAACAGCAACAACTCCTCAAAGGGCAAAATTTACTAAATCTAGCTACCACTCTCAATTTAAGTATTAGGCCCCATAGAACCCACCATTTACCCTACAACACTAAATATTTCCTGGACATATTAGATATCCTCATCACAAAATATTGATTTCCGCTATACCAAAAAAGTGATTCCTGAAAGCTCCGGACTCGGATCACACAATCCCAATAATCATGATCATTTCATCCTCTCTATCTATCATCTATTATAAACATGATGGGCAAAAGGGTTAAAATTAACTGGTTTAATTCAGAGAAATTTAAAAAATTAACTACACAACATCCGCAAAAACATTCAATTCCGAAAAAAGACTTAGAATAATGAAGTAAAACGATTAGTCAGCAACAACAAGGATCCTCACAAATTCTAACACATATCTGAAAATAACACACCAATATACAAGCACAAATCCCAATAAAAATTCATAAACCTAATTAAAGAAACACAAATTTAAGACGCTATTGGCAAATGAACAACGACGACAGACTTAAAAAGAAAATTAAACAAAGTCTGACGTAGACTAGTTAAAACTAAACTAGACCAAAACATAGATATGCCAAGCTTTCAGACTTTTTCTAAAAAGAATTCACCCGTCATCTAGGCATATGTGGTTCTACCATACATAGAATTAAAAGACAAAAACAAGAATTTCACCAACTAAAACTAGGTTCACAAGTGGCAAATTCTGAATTTTGAGAAAACATGCTATTATGCTGATACTGAAAAGTCGTCAACCCTAAACCCAGTCGAAAACGATCACTTTATAAACAAGTAGAAGATTTAATCAGAAACCACTATAATACAGCTCAGTCAATATAAAGTACATATCCCCATGCAGAAATTAAAACAAGAAATCAAAAAATCAAAAAAACTAAGAAAAATCAGCAGGATACCGACTTTATTTTAATAAGTTCTAAAGACTAAATAACAATTCGATAGCAGCATTACAAGCAATATTTAATGCAGCACTCAGAATAGGGTTATTTCCAAGATTGGGAAAATCGCAACAGTGCTACCCTTCGCCGAAAAGCAGAAAAGAATCACAAAAGATCAGCGAACCTATAGACCATAAGTCTAACTCCCGTCATTGTCGAAATATTAGAGAATACTGATACTTAAACGATTAATAAAAATTCATGGACCAACCACAACATGTAATCGCAGACACGCATTTGGGATTTCGACTAACAACTCCACACACATCAATATTCGGCTTACCGAATATAAGCGCAAGGATTTCCACGCCAAACAACACACTATCGGGCAATATTCTGGACATACCAAAGCGTTTGACAAATATGGCTCAAGGCCTTTCTCAAATTAAGACAAATCGGCACTCTCCAGACTACTTATTCCAAATTATTAAAAGTTTTCTAAACCAAGAAAGTTCGCAAGTCAAAATTATGATGCATATCATCCTTACGCCAGATTTCAGCAGGGCTTCCGCAAGGGTCCCATTATCACGGTACTATTCAATTTATATATATCCGATTATCCACAGCCTAATAAAGATTCGCAATAGCACTTTACGCTGACGACACTGCACTTTTATTTCCAAACATGGCGACATTAAGACAGCTAGGAATAACTTACAAGACGACCTTGACATATTTCCAATAAATGGCAAAAAATGGAGAATTAAAATGAATCCCTTAAAACACTAGCGAAAATTTTCACCCTAAGACCTCCCAGCACCCCTCCGCAGTTAATTGAACAACGAAAATATTCCTGGGCTGCAAATAATACAGAGTCAATATTTAGGAATGCAAGCTTGATACCAAATTAAACTGGAATAACACACATTTACACAACACGAACAAAAACACAAGCAAAACTTTCCCAACTTTACGCACTATTTAACAAAAAAATCCTCCTTAAAATAGAGACCGGAATGAATAAATTCTACAAGTCTATAATTGATCCAACTATGACTTATGCATGCCCAATTGGGAAATGCAGCAAAATCTAATATAAACCTGTTGCAAACAATTACAAAATAAAGCCGCTAAGAACTATAATTAACAGCGCCATGGTTTATTTCGACAAGCAAATCCACCACGAACTGCAATTCCGACAATAAAAGAACACATTCCCAAACTGTCCGAAGACTTTTTTCACATCAACTCCCCTCATCTCCAGGCACTTCAATTTTCAACTCGGACGCTAACCAGGCAGAACCGAACTTACGGCATCAATCCCCGCTTCCTAAAGACAGATTTCAGACACCATAAATACCAGAAATGGGCTCAAATAATATACCTTCAATCGAATCATCATATGCAACGATAGCTCTCTGTAGCTCTTAATATCTTCCGTAAATAATTTAAATATTAATAAAAAAAAAATAAAAATACCAAAAACATCGTTATCGCATCCGTCGAGGGCACCCACAGTTGGAATAAACAAAAGTTATGTATGATTGTATTCACAACCCTGAAAAACATGTTGTTGAACAGGTAGACATAATGAAAAAAAAAAAATATCATTGTATGTTTTGTATACGTTCTTTTTGTCACTCGTCCTGACTGTAACACACAGAAGCAACGAAAATTGTTGCATAACCATTGAAATTTCTGAACATATCTTCTAATATGACATGCTTTTTTTCATTATTTTTACTTTTTCAACCTTCTTATGAAGAGAAAGTATTGTAATCGTGCGACTGAAAACGGCGGATTTTTCGGCGGCGGCGGTGGTCGGAAAAATTCTTATAGCCGAGCCACGGTTACCAACAAGTGTATAAATAACAGTATACCTATATACAGTAAACTACATCCTCTATCACCTTATGTAGTCCAACTCCGCGTTTAGTGGGTCCTTTACCTGCAAAACGTCTGCCAGTCCGCCCGTCTGTGATCAACGCTACCGCCTAAACCGATCAGCCGATTTCCTTCAAAATGTATATTCCCTGATCGTTAGTAGTAGTTTTTAGTTTACGTAGTAGTTTGTAATGTAATTTGAGGTGAGATATATTTGTATAATTTTAAACAATTTTTCTGCTCCAAAAGGATCTGGTATTTTAAAATAATTGTGTTTGAAATTTATGAAATTTATTTTAAAAAACATTTTCTCGCAAACCTCTACAATTTTTTCTTTAATTTTTTCAAGGATGTAACTAGGAAAGCTTAAAAAATGACGCAGGACTTATTTTCATTGAACTTCTGAGTTTCCGAAAATTACAAATTTAGATGGAATGTTACAAAGTATGTGCTGTTTTAGCACCACTAGTTTTTATTTCAATTCGACTGACACTAATTTGATATAAAATGCAATCATTTTCTATAAAATAATATTCATTAAAAATAAATATTCTCGCGTATTCTTTGAATTATACTTACGTACCTGAATGCATAGATTATACGAAAACAGGAATTAACAGTGTCACCGGAAATACACAGTTGTACAAAAAATTAATGTTCGTTAGCCACTTTGCATTCATTGGTAAATATTGTTATGAAGCTTGTGTTAATCCAGTGGATAAAAGGTCAAAGTAAATCCCATTAAGAAAATATCCACTAACTGTAATTTAATTTGGTAGTGAAGTAAATTTGTCTCGCTGATTGAATTGCGAATTGCGATACAGGAGTCGTAATATTTGTGTATCATTGTTCAATATCGAATACTATTGCACTTAATTAGACCTTATTGCATTCAAAAGAGATAAATATAGCCCCAACGGTTCAAATTTTAGACCTTGTAAATTATTAAGTAGACGTTGTTTAATTTATTTCATGCACGTTTGCTATAGATATAAAAAATAATTTTATTTCTGTTCATAATGTCTTTCATTTATTTCTACAACTCTGAAATATTTATTGATTAGATCTCTTTCCCAGGCTCGTCATTTCTGATATTTCGCCAATTAAAGTATTTTCTGAAAGCGACATAAAATTAATCTCCAGAATTAACACGCATATCGCAGGTGATTTAAATTTGAATTGTTCATTCTAGTGTCAATTGAAATTCATTAAATGTGTATGTAAAAATAAAACTGGCCTACAAAAGCCTGGAAATATCCATGCACAGTCCTCTTTTGATATTTTCGAATTCTCAGCTCTGTAGCTCTATTTATTAGCGAGAGAGCCAAGTTGCTAGGAAAACATCAACTATTTTTGCGGGAGCGAGCACATTCACGGGTAAATGCGCCATTAAAAATCCATCAGTCATCCGTACTCGTCCCTTTGAGCTGCAGGAGGCCGGCGGCGCTTCGAATGCCTTCAAGTCCCTAAGTGAGTGCGTTGGCCGCTTGAATGGGCGTCTCCTGCATTCGCATGCGCCGAGCAGGGCCCTGCGGGGCTACCTCCGGCCTCGCGCCCCCGGGGCACGGCCGCCAACATGGCGATAACGCCGTGCGTGAAAGCGCGCCTCTGCGGCCAGAATCTGGCAATTTCACCCTGGCGGAACAATTAGCTCGGATTTTATTCATTATCTAAGAATTCGTTTCACTTCTGCCTCGCAAAGTAAGTAACGTGGTTCAATGTAAATTACACGCAAATAATATTTTTCAAAATTATTTCAAGAGAGAGAGAGAGAGGGAGAGATCTTTCAAACTAAACTAGTTCTTTTTGCGTCCCTATGTACTCTTTCAATATTCTCTTAGGTTCACTTCCTGTAAGACATGTATAGTGAACACACAATTTATTTGTGTGAACTATCAACAGTCACTAAACTCAACAATGGTGAGACAGAAGGCAGTGCATAGCTTTCTTGATACTTTTCCTGATAATTGCCCACATGTAAAGACATGGTGGGTCATCATTCTTTCTTGATAGTCTTCCACATGTCGTAAAGACGTGGTGGAGTGAGGGTAAATTCTAAAGAAAGATGGCGTAGTTTCGTATTAGTTCAAGCCATTTTCTTCGTAATAGTTCAGGCCATCAATTCGAGAAACGGAAGTAACTGATTGCTCATTACTTTTAGAAGTCGAAGGAGAAAACATCTTTTCATTAATCATAGAATCTAGAAATTATTGTCTTAGGACTACTGATGCACAGTTATCACTAATACAATTCACTCACTTCAAAAGTGAACAATTTCAACGAAGAAAATGTTGTAAATTAGACCATTAGTAATTACGATATGGCTGAACAGCTTCATTAATACTTCGTAAATGCTTATTAAACATTGAAACATATTTTACTGTAATGCTTAAAAACTTCATTTAGACACTAGGTCTCGTGGCTTCGCTTCACCAGGGCTCGTAAGAAAATTAATTTAATAACAATATTGAGATTACGTCTATGTTAACGACGAAAAAGTAAACATTACACCATTTGGAAATAGTACTCGACACTCCACGCTAATGATTTCATGTAAAAAACATTTTTAATGAGTAAATTCTACTCAACACTAGTATTAAATGAGATTTCTGTGAAATTACGAAGAAAATCATTAACACTTAACTCAACATGGGAGATGAAGAATAGCATTAACATATCACTGAATTTTGGCACTACAATGAAATGAAAATACTAGAGCGCTGTAGAGAAACATATTTCATGCATTGAATACATTCACCTAAACTGACTTTGCCAAATCATCAATTGAGTAATATTTTTATTACACTATTATATGAGTATTTTATGATTCTCAAAAGTGATGATTCGTTGAAATCACAAGGTCATGCATTCCATATGATGGCGATGGAGTCTTCAATGATAAGAAAATTACCGACACAAATCGTAAAGTGATAAATTTAAGTTTAAGGCTTACAAATAAATTATCACATGCATTACGTTTGTCAGTTTGAGCAGCTATCTCTATCAATGGGGACATTCGATTTATGCGAGACTTGAACGGAGGCTTTGCTTTGTAAGGCAACGCGCTTGATGTGTTTGTACCTCGACTTTTGTTACTGCAATTGCCATGCGACATTCTCTACAATAGTTTTTCTTTTAGCTGGTACACTGAGTAGAAAGTGGAGACAAAGAAGAAATAGGAGCAAAAAGAGGAGAAAAAGTAGAAGGGAAAGAGAAGGAGGAGAAATCAGAGAGAGAATAAAAAGTGATAAAAATATAGTTCTTCGGACTTAGCCTGAAGTGTTATAAATGTACGTAACAAAATGTATTCGCCCCATTGTTTTTCCTCATTTATAATGCCCGGGTAGAGCGAAGCCACTACAATAGAATAAAAAATACGCCTGAATACTATCAAAATGCTCTCTGTTAACTACATGCTGGTGACACATTTGATTTGAAATTCCATACGAAATGTATGACAATTTAAATAGAATTTGATTGTTGGTGAGGAGAAGTTATCAAAAATCTCCATGATGGCTCAGCATTTTTCACGAGAACGTAAGAAAATATTATTCGTCCTTGAGAGCAGTGCACTCTTCTGCTTGTTCTGGCCAGAGCATTCGCAGGTCTTGGGTTTATTGCGCCGCCTGCGGGGCCGTCGGGGACTTCCCGAGGGCGGGGCCCGTCCGCCTGCGCGAGCGCCGCCAAGGAGGGTCTGATGTAAAATCCAGGACACACGACCAACTTGATGGAATCGTCAATACGGCGAGCGGCCAGGCCGCTATACGAGTCCCCGCGGCGCACTCTAACGCTGCCTCCTCCCGTCTCGGCCCCGCGCCCCACGCCCCGCGCTCCACGCCACGCGCCCCGCCGCCCACGCCCCACGCCCCACGGCCCGCCACCGCTTCCTCAAAGATCGGCTTCGGCTTTCACCCCGCCATAGCCCACGGCTTCTCGCTTACCTCTTCCCCCGCTTTCGGCCCCCTTTGCCTACCCCTTCGTCCTACGCCTTCGTCCCCGTCTTCGCCCACCGTCACCTTTGCATTCACCTTCCCCCCACCTTTCGCCCTTCAGCCTTGCTTTCGTCCCCGCCTTGTCCACACCTTTGCCCACGCCTGCTTTCGCCCTCAACTTTGTCTCCGTCTTTGATTCTGCTCTCGCCCATCACTTTGTACTGGCCTTCGGCCCTCATTTTCACTTACGTGTTCGACCTTGCCTTCGTCCCCCGCCTTCCTCCTCACCTCGGTCCTCCCCGCCTTCAGTCCTACCTTTCCTCTCCTAGCCCCCGCCTTTGACGCGGCCCTCATATCCGCATTTACACTTGCCTTCGACTCTGTCGTCCCCAACCTTCACCCTCGCCTTTGGCTTCGTCCCTCACGTTTCCCCCTGCCTTCGGCTCTGCCTCTTGTCTTCCCCTCGATAATACCCTTGTATTTCCGCCTGTCGTTTTGCTCTCTGTCTTGCTCCAAACCTACCCCATTCTCACCGATATTTTGACACAGTCTCTTCCTACGACTTCCTCGTGGATATTCCGCGTCTCCTCTTCCTCGTGGTCACCATCATCCTCGCCTCCATCCAAACTTTGCCTCCTCTCCCTCCACTGCACCTTCTTCCCCACCTGTAACCTCACTCCTATTCTCACCACAGCCGTAGTCACCTCCTCACCCAACGCCTTCAGCACTCTCGCCATAATAAGGCGTTGCCTAAAATAAAACAACACCACGTGCCATCGCTAGGCGCTCAGTCATTCCGTGCAATCGCAAACCCCTTTCAATGAGCTCTTGCTGAACTTTATCAGCATAATTTATTACCGTACTAAAAACAACTCAGTTGTGGTCGACATTCCAACGTTACCTGACTTCTGTTCGAGCTCATGGTTCGACATGCAACGTTTGGAAACTAAATTTCTGCAAGTTCACGCGACTAAATTCCTGCAGATTTTATCACTAACAGATTTTACAGATAGTAACGTGGAGAGCACTTCTTCATAAGTCACCACTTTGCTCATTTCCCAACGATCTCAACGCTGCTGCATTCCTCAGATGCTCCCCAGCGTTTGTCATGATACTAAATCTCCTTCCTTAGAACTTAAGTTATAATATGCATCCGCACATCCGCTCATAAATTGCGCCTCATCACCAACCGGAAATTTGCAATTCTTCGGACGCTCCTTTAATTTCTTCGCGTGAACAAATCTATGTTCATTTTTCTCTTTTGGGACAGTAAATTATTTTTCTACCATTTAGGTGGTACAGAAAAAATTACCATGAATCGACATAGGACAGATTCAAACTGTTGAACGATTTTGGAGGCCATAAAGTTCGTAAATTATAATGGTGATTATTTAGACTTGTTATTGGCCAAAAACATTCCTGGGCGCAGATGACTCAGGGCTTCAACTGATGTACTGCAGTGCCTCTGAATGGGAAGTCCTAGGGTTGGACTCCTGGAGATGGCAGGGCTTCGACACTAACTAAAGAGCTGGATCGAATTCAGTCTCTGCCTGAAAGAGAAAACTATCAGTGGCTAATCAGTGGCTATCAGTGGTCGGCTGTTGCTGGAGCAATACCCTGACCCCCCTCCCGCCAACGGTGACGGGTGTGCGATCGTTCTTTTCTATTCTTGTCCTATCTTGATCCTTACGTAGCCGATCGCTAAGGCGAATGCATCGTATTGCTTTTGAATTCGCGTCTCTACCCATTACTTCGCTTCAATACGAAACGGATAGAGGAGACTGCACGAGGAGCATATAAAACAAAATTCCACATCTCAAAGGAAACAACCAATCGCTAATTTTCTCTATATCCAGCCCTTTCGAATTTTGCTTGAACTAAAGAAAGATTCGATCATTTGCAACTGGGCGTCAAGATGAAAATATCGCGTGCGCAGCGAGATGCGAAAAAGAGTACAAAGTTATTATTCTAGAATCAAATATAAGAAGCTCGATAATAGGTAAATAAAATTTTATAAAGTTACTGATTCGTACGATAAATTAAATTCTTACAATAGAATTAAATTTAAAATTCAACACGACAAATTACCCGTACAACCAAATAGCGGACATACGACGTAGAGAACGTTTTTTTAAAATAATTTTTGGTTCGCTTTGGAAACAGCTAGGGTAATTAGCGACCTCTGTTAATTTACAACAGGGATACTTCTAATTATAAAGAGAATTATGTAAATGGTGTTTCTTTGCAGCACTTTGTTTCATCTAGACTTTGTTTTGCTATTTCTCAGTCTGATCCATTCTGCTTCTAGATGAGAAATGCACTAAATGGGAAAAAAGACATTTGGCTTGGCCACTGCGAGTGAAAGGAGGAGGGAAATGGATGCGTATGCTGCCATCGCACTTGAGCAGACACTTTGGATTCATTAAGACTTCATTGGAAAGCGGGCCCCTGAGGAGCCAGCCCGACTGTCACGCCACAAGGGAACAACGGACAAGGAGGGAAGTGCAGCCCATGAGTTGCCTCGATCTGCCTTATTATTTTGCGAGAAATAAGCGCAGAGGCAGAAATCATAAATCTGAAAGTAGCAACAGAGCTTTTATTTCGAAACTCAGTACAGCTGCGCGCACACAAGGCCATTTTTACCCGAAAATGTTTCAAAGGGAACTTGGTCGCTATTGGCTAAGGCCAGACGCAAGCCTTTACGGAAGCATTTAAAATAAATATAGAGTTCTAAGAGTGTGACTTTAGAAATGTAAGAGTTGCATTGAAAAGTTTTTCCTTTTATTTATTTCCTCTTGTTTGGCATTGCTGCCTTTCAGGGATGTTAACATTTTACAAAATAATGCTTTGACATTCGTTCTCACGCTAATTGTAATATTACAGGCTGTGTTCAATGTATAATTTTGAAAATTGATTTGATGTGCATTTATTTTTTTAATTCATTGAATAAAATATTTATGTCATTATTTAATATTAATAGCTGTTGGTAATTAATGACGTTGAGTATTTATGGAGGTCTGAGTTTATCCTTGGGAAATCGTGAGCATATTCTATTTGAATTTGGGTAGTTTTTGCCGAGTTTGAAGTTGGGCATGGCTGGAGATCCTGAAAGAGTGTCAAAGAACTTGTGAGAGGATTTCAGGATGTGTTCTTGTATTGACTCAATTCGTAATTCTCTGTGAGTTTGTTTGTTACAAATAAACCAGGGAGCCTTAGTTATTTTCTTAAAGATTTATTTTGAATGATTTGTATTTTTTCGATGCGTGTTTTTGCTGCATTACACCAAATTGGGCTAGCATACGTGATTGTTGGTCGTAATATCGATTTATAAATTGTAGTTCCACATTCAATACTTAGCTGATTTAGAGTTTAGAAGAGGATAAAGTTTAGTAATTTTTGCGTACGTTTTGTTTGAAATTGTTTTGATGTGGTCTTTCCAAGATAATTTTGCATCAAACATTAGTCCTAAATATTTAACTGCCGTTTGTTTGGGAAGCCATTTTATTATTGAATTTTGAATTTTAAAGGGGGGAGGGGTCGGTGGTCTTCGAAGTGTGAAGATTTTTGCTTGAGTTTCGTGCGAGTTTATTTTGATTCTCCACTGTTCAGACCAGGTGATATATGTTGTTAACTCGTTCTGAAGGTTGTCGTAAGCACAGAGTATCCTCGTGGGCAGTGAATAAAGCGGTATCATCAGCGAAGAGGGCAGTTTCTGAGTCATCTGGTTTTGGGATATCCGATAAGTATATACTGAAAAGTAAAGGTGATAGACATGATCCTTGAGGGACACCGGCTGTGGGTTGGAACTGATTAGAATAAGGAGAATTGATTCTTACCAGGAAATGACTGCTAAGAATCTGCTAGAAAGCTGTCGATAATTTTATCGAGGTAGTTTGGTACACCCAGACGTTGTAGTTTAAATAGTAATCCGGAGTGCCACATTTTGTCAAATACCTTTTCAATGTCTAGAAATATTGCTAAGGTGGGTTTTTGTTGATGAAAAGCATTAGCCATGAATTCTGAAAGTCTCAGGAGTTGATGCGTTGTTGAGTATTTATTTCTGAATCCGAATTGAGTATTAGGTATTGCCTTTATTTCTGTCACATATTTATGTATACGTGTATATATTAGCTTCTCGAATAATTTGCCAAGAATTGGAAGTACACTTATCGGTCTATAGTTGAGATTTATTTGATTTACTAATGTGTTTCCCGAGTTGAGTTATGGTCTATTTGAGGCTGTGTTGGTTTTGAAGGTAGTCGTCTGTTTGCCAGGCTGTTAGTTTGCGTTGTGGGAGACCGAGAAAGTTTTCATTGTTTAAATTAATAGAAGATTGCTCTTGTGTTTCGGTTACCTGAATGCGATTTGTTAGAGTTTTTTCGCTGAAAGGAATATTCTGCCCGTGACCTTACGAGCTTCTTTGTATACACGGCAGCCTCGTAATTTGATGTGTGACCCTCGCCGCAATTAATACAAATCGGTTTGGAATTTTTAGGACATGTACATTTTGAATAGTGATGGTGGCCATCACAGCAAACACACCTGAGCTTAACATGACAATTAGCTTGAGAATAACGAAATGTTTACAATTTTCGCATTGTACAGGTGCATAAACGTTTGATTCTAGTTGATATTGAATTATACAATTCACGAATTTGTTTACATTGTATATAGATTTTTCTTCTTCAGTCTCTAAGTCCATGGCACACGTTTTGTAGTGGCTGTCTTTGTTATTATATAACCTACATATTTTAATTACTGGGTAATTGAGCCCGTTTGAATTCTTCGATATATTTCAACTTTCTGAGATTCTGGTATTCCCTTAAGCAATAACTGAAAATATTTTCATCGAAGGGTCCGTGTACGTATAAAACGACACTGATTTACTTTCACAAAATTTCTTATAGTTCTAAAGTCCTCTATATCGGTGAAGAACATGACATGTTCTGAAATTGTTCTAGTGGAAATATATGTTTGCTACTGATTTGATATCATCTAATATTTTATTTTGTAGTTTTTACCTAGACATGTACGGGAGGGATTTTCACTAGTGGAGTAGTATTGACTGATTCATTTGTAGTTTCATCTTCTGTAAATATTTCATATCTATTAGAAACTGGTACGCTATACATATCACGAGAATCATATGTTCTTTGTCTTTTAGCAGAGTTCTCTTTTCCAAAATATTGAGTTCATTGCTTACATTTTGTTGGGGTTGGCTACTTAGCTGCAATTGTGACAATGCTGAAGCTGTGGAACCTGTTGAGAATTGTGTTGTTGTTGCAGCTGCGGAATAGTTATGCGTTTGCTCGTGAAGATATTGTAGAAACTGTTTGTTGTGGTCTTGCAACATTTTGCATTGTTGCTTCTGCAGAAGTTGGCGGTTTTGTTGAGTTTGAAGATCTAATTGCTGCTGGGTGGCTGTATTGTCACTCGTTCATTTTCTGAATTTCTTGAATTTACACACTGTTTGTATTATTTAACGCGTCTAAGGCATTTTTAATTGCTTCCGCTGTTGAGTCTGTACTTGGATCCATGAACACTGTGATAGCGTGGAGGGCAGTAGTCAATGCGCGTTAATCACTGGTAGTGCACTGGATAATGCTCTGGCCGAGACCCGAGCATAAACTTTTAAACACGAGCTGGTCCACACTAATTTTTTTTTTATTTTAGCACTTTATAAAGAAAAGAGACTATTCGTAGATGTTTCACTGCACTAGCCGCTCTTGGTTCAGTCTAGCAAAAAAAAAGAAGGAACCCCCCCCCAACTG
>BOPP01000304.1:31473-56325 GCA_017312745.1 Gryllus bimaculatus | reverse complement strand
CGATGTGAACTGCGATAAGAGAAGATAAGAGCTGCCTCAGCGCGATGTGTTCACCTCGGCTGCTCGAGCCAGACTGAGCATTGAAAAGTGAACGCAATTTTGTACTGTTTGTTAATAGATGTTTTGGACGGTGCCCCCGCTGGAGGGAGATACGTGGATTAAATCCGGGTTTTGGGTGTCACCGTTCCTTTCATTCACTGATTCGGTGGATTGGAGGGGAGTCGACTCCATGAACTGAATCCTTGTTTATATGTACTAGTCACGTGTACTAATGTTCATGATGTTAACGCAATAAATATAATTATTTAAAATAAATTATAAGTCACTAACACATTCAACTTAAACTTTTATTATTATATTATAAACTTATATTATTCCCAAACCCCGATTTTAATAATATAAAATCTATTTTTTTTTCAAACAAATACTACTTAATATGATAACGATAGCAGAATATTAAAAGAAAAAATCAACTCAAATATTCGTTGAAATTATAGAATTTTAATAGTATTAAAAAATACTATGATAGTAAAATTAGTGTAAGATCTCTGCACTAATCGCGTAGAACATCCTAATAACACGAAAAACTTCAATGATTCATCACGGTATCACCAAATCTGCTTTTATCTAAAAAAAATACACACACTTTACCTTTAATGAACTAAAGTTCCCTCTCAAGTCACAATATTCTACCACCCACCAACTACTAAGGCTTATGGAACACATTCACAATGCATTTCAAAAGGAATAACATACCATCGCTGCATTCGTAGACATTTCGCAAGCATTCGACAGAATATGGCATCCAGCTCTCTATTTTAAATTAATTTCAAAAGATTCACACAAATATCTATTATTTGTTATCCTTAGCTATAAAATAAATAGAACATTTTCAGTTTCAGCCGAAGACAACTGCTTCAATCCAAGGAAAATTTCTGCTGGGGTTACCCAAGGTTCACCACTTTCCCTCACATTGTTCAATTTATACACAGCAGATATTCTTACTTTAGCACATATAAACATAGCTCAATTTTCCGATGACACTACACTGTATATATCAGGGAACTCTTTAACAACTCTTCAAACACAGCTTCAGAACCACCTAAATTTACTTGCAAATTGGGCTTATGTCTGGAAAGTTGAACCCAACAATATCTGTAGCAAAAATATTCACATTAAAACCATTCACACACCCTCTTCCATTCTTCATTAATTACGACATCATCAATTGAACACCAACTAATAAAACAATAAAATACTTGAGCTGAAACTTCGATACCCGACTCAACTGGAAACAATATATAGTGGTAAAAACTCAGCAAGCCAAAACTAAACTAATTCAACTACGGCCCTTACTGAATCAACACAGTCCACACTCCAAATCCAATACTCTATTACTCTACAAAACAATAATCCGACCGACATTACTCTATGCTTGTCCCATGTGGACCAATGTTGCTAATTCCAACCTAAACAAAACACAAGTTATCCAAAATAAATTTTTAAGAATAATTACAAAAGCACCATGGTACATCAGTAACAATCAATGACACAATGATTTAAATGTAAACACAATAAAAAACCAAATAGCGTACCTCGCACACAATTTTTACACTAACCTTTTACTAATTGAAGCATTATCCTTCTATAGTGTACGCAAAAGCCCCAATTATCAAATGAGAATTAACAACAGATATCCCCTCCATTCATTTTATAAAATGTTCGCCAACTTGGAATAATAGTATTCTGAGGTGCTTCCTGCTTCCTCTCCCAGTATATTTTTTAATATTATTTTTATATAATTGTAATATATAATTTTAAGTTAGAATAAGTTAGATTAAGACCATCCAACATTTGTACAGTTAATACGTAAACAGAACAAAAAATAAACTATGTCTACCAAAAATAAAATTGCAATAAAAAAGAGGCTTGTCCGCGACACCAGGTAACTCCTGGAGCGGGGAAAGCGAGCATGCGACCTCCGCTGCCCTCGGCGCAGTCATTTATGTGGGAGCGCGGAATGTCGCAGCGGCCGGGAAGCGGCTGGGCTGCGCCGTGCGTGGGGGGGGGGGGGGTGGTGTCCGGGCTCTCTATGTTCGATGCACACTTTGGTGGGATCTGTGGGGCGAGTGGACGCTTCGCCGAGACGATCGGCGGGCGGCACGTCCGTGCGTGCCGTGTTTCTGCGCCCTATCCCCCTCCTTGTCCCGTGCCTCGTAGACTCGCCAGCGGCGCTCGTCCAGCCTGCCCCACTCGCACTCGCGACGAAAGAATTAACAGAAATAAACAAAGGAGAAAAATTATATGACTTTAATTATTCAGTACGGTATCAACATCGGAGAATACAGAACTAGAACACAATGTTCAAAGATCAAAAATTAAAAGAGCCGTAGTCATTTTAATGTTTCATACTTTCTTTCAGTCAGGTACATGTGGAATGAGTACTAAAATTTTGATAAAATATGCGAACTTACGACCAAATAGCATTTCTTATTAATTGTAAGAAGTTTCAGAAGTAAGTATAGTTTATAGCTCTATAATTCATGTTTGTTTGTTTGTTTGTTTTTTTATTTTGTTTTTCAGTTTGAATACATGAATATGTTCTAATTCCATTCGTTAATTTCGCAATGCAATACCCGAACCCACTATTATTTTCCTAACGTGCAAGTACTATTTGTGGGCCGGGGAGGCGGCGTGCTTCGTCGTGAGCCAGGACGTCGCCCCCAGGCGGCAGCGCCCCCGCGGGCGCCCCGTCCACGCTCCAGGCCCCGGGCGGCCCTGCGCGCTCCGCAATAAACCCGTAATTTGATATATTGGCCGTTGCGGCTGGTATGAAAAAATGAGCGTTGTAAATGCAGCTGGTAGACGACGTTTGCGGCGGGCCACGCGAGGCACTTGTTGCTGCCGTCGTCGCATGCATTATGTGTGCTCAGCGCTCCCTGGGAGGCGGCGGGCAGCGGCTGCACCTTCTCCGCTTTCGTCACGTGACGTCCCGGCGAATTCGATGCTCCTTCGTAATTCATAGAGGAACTTCCACTTGCATTTGCGGCTGCATTGGGGCTCTGGCAACAGGATGACAGTTCCCCGTGGAAATGTAGCTCGTGCAATTGCCATTACCTTACGTGAGGCGAAAAAATTTGTGTGAGTGGGTCTGTATGATCGTCAGCTGAAAGGACATTTACTAATTAGCAGGGAAAGGATTTCTATGAAATTTCTATGAATATTCCATTTTTCGCTGTAGGTTCAGGGCATATCTAAGTGAAATTTCTTGACGTCTGGTTAGAATATGATGCTATGTAGATTAATATGTTAGTGCATATTTAGCCGATTTTTCCTGTTGATACATATTCATGTAATTATAGGCGTATGTTTTGCATCTTTCTTTAAAATAGTCTTATGTATAAAACTTTTCATTTTTTCGTGGAATTAATTTATTTGAGAGCGTCCATTGATTTGAAAGAGCGTGTAACAGTTTGCGAGAGTTTTTCCTCTTCTATTGATGATAAAATACTTTTGAAAATGTAGGATATTTGTTGATAACATTTTTTAAACCACAGAAAAAATACAACAAGACATAATGTATTTCACTAAGGTGAATGTTTACTTCAATTACTTCTCGTGAAGTAAGATAAATTATGGTATTTTGCACAAAAATATATGTTTTTATTCCAAGCATACTTCCCCTGAAGTTTACCGAGAAAGATTTATAGATGAAATGAAATACGTATTGTTCATTTTAATTCCATATTATAGGTCATATTTTAGAAATTTTAGGCCATAAATACGCATTTTAAACGCATATTTGAATATAATAGGGCCTAAAAATCCGCTTCCTATTGATTAGTAATTTCGGGCGCGTCGATTGCAAAGGTCATTAGTTCCGTAAGTATAGTCAATGATTTCATCGAGGAGGAGGACAAAAAGGAGGAGGAGGATAAAAAGGAGGAGGAGGAGGAAGATATTGGATGGGGAAACCCCGCTGCATGACGCATTTTATAGTGTAACAAATTAACGAAACAGAGTCTTAATTAAAATATCAGTGGCAAAGTTTTGCCTCGTTTTTGTGATATTTCTCAGGACGGACGGACGTCACTTCTTGTTTCCCTTTGTAAACCTACGTCGAAACAAGAGGCAGATGTTTTTTCTCCACCGACAGTTCTCTGCCACCTGCTTCAACAGTTCATAATTTCTCCCTTCCATTAAATCCGTCAGTGTGCCATTATTTCTTCTAGGCTTCCCGTTTCTTCCACATTTATCACAGTGATCTCTTTCTATAAACAGGTCTTCTCCAACAAATGTTCAATCTGCTCTGTTTTATTTGTCCTTACATGTTTCATGAAGCAATTTAATTTGCAGACGTCCTTCCTCAACCCCCTTTGCATTGAGTGAGGCGCTTCGAGGGACGAGACGTCTGATCGCGAGCGAGGTTTATCTACAGCAAAAAGCAACACGATTGCGACACCCCATTTGAAAGACTCCAGATCAAAATGAACATAACTGGTAAACATTAACTTGCTTGAAAATACATTTCTTCTTCTACTCTAAAGGTAACAATTCCCTTGCAGGTAAGAACGTCCACTTAATAAAGATCCAAAGGCGACAACGCCCTTACATAAATATGACCAAAGAAATAATTACATAGAAAAAAGTACACTAAACACGTTCTATCACATTTATCCAGAAAATAAAATGTTTTAATACATTAGACCAGCGTATTGTGTCTGTATTTCTGCCCTCCAGTTTCTGTCGGCTCACAATGCGCTCCGTTTGATGCTCGTAATCATAATCGTACGCCGACCGAAGAGATGTCGAGAGGAAATTGCTGCGCTAAGAATATTTGCTCAAATTAGTGTTTCTTGGTTACGTTATTCTTGAGGTTAGAGTTTTTATTACAACACAGACACACATACTTGAGAACCGGCAGATAGAACAAAAATGGGTACGAGCTGTTGTGTTGATGTGTCAGAAAATTCACTTTAAATAAAATACATCCCGAAGCTAAAAGAACTTCACGATCATTTTTGAAGTCTTGTGATGTGTTTGTGCAACTGGTTGTGCCATTTATGGTTGCTTATCGATAAATCAATGGACAGAACTGTGAGGCAAAATATGTGCAAATGCCTAAAATGTTGTTGTAGTGCTTGTCTCACCGAGTTCATGATCCAGTGCATCTTTAGGAACAGGCTCTGCGTTAATGACGCTCCAAATCTTACCAGTCTGCAATCCAATTAGTACCAAAATCATCCGGAGATTAATATGGGTGAAATGTGATTAAATCTTCTCGAAATATAGAGGTCTACTAATTACGAAGCAATAGCTCTGTACAGGCCAGGACCTTGCTGATACCTGTAAGAAGAGTAATTTAACACCATTCAACTTCATTGAAGCGTTTTCCTCTTCAAACACAGTCCAAGACTATTTTTACTGCCATCACACGATAATCCACAAAAATATCAAATGCGTTTCTCAGGCGCCTTTCAAATCCCGTCGCGTCGTCACATGCAAAACTAGAAATACGCCGAAAGGTAAAAGGTCGCGTGAGACATGTTTGCGTGAGCCATCGCAGAATTGCCGGGATGAAAGCGAGGATCAAAGCAGCGAGCTCCGATGCTCAATGGCTGCATTCATCAAATCTAATTAGCAGGTGAACAAAAAATGCGCCCTAGCCAACTCGGAAGCTCGCTTCAAAGGAGTAATTTGTTTGGCTAACTCAGCGCGCTCATTGGAATTTCAATTATAACCCTGAAATAACATATTTTGAGACGTTATTGAGAGAAGTTTTCCATAATATCTACAGGATTCAAAGCCCTTCTATAGTTTTAATAGTGTAATCGCTACAAGATTTTCATATTGAATTAAAAATTATAATGAAAATAGATAATCTCATTAGAAGGTTTAGAAGAAAGGTTTAAAACGTCTCTGAATGGTTTAATGGAGGTTGAAAACATTAGCACGCTTATTTTACTAAAAACGGTCGCAGACTGATCACGGGAACGTGAAATTTGATAGGTTCAATTTTGGAATAAAAAATTGATCGCGCTTGTCAGCAACTAAATCCAGCTTTTGCACGACTTGGGCATCCCTTGTCATGACGAATTCTCGCAGGCGGAACCTCATAACCAACCGCAGCCAATCGCGACAGGTAAAAATATTTGACAAGCTGGCGATAACCAGAATACAGCCACATATTAAATCAAGAGATGATTTTTCTCCTATGCATTTTGGGGTTTGATCCACTCACCTGAAGATGCACCCTTTACGCTATCTGAGGTCAATATTTAATCAATTTGGTTCCGTTTCTGAGAAAAACATTGTTTAAACAAATTTTAAAATCACTTCTATTTCATTCAAACGTACGCAACAGCACTCTAATTTTCGAAAAATTGTACTTGACCTTATTTCAAAATCTATCTTTAAAGTTCAGGTTTCATTAAGAAAAATCTCTATCTTCAATATTTTCGTTGTAAGAAGACACCAAAAAAATTTGAACTTTTGCAATTTTCGAAATCTTCAGTGATTTCAACGAAAATCTGACCTGCACTATTATGTTATGCATCTATCCGACAACCAAATTTAATCAAAAATTAGTTGGGGTAATATCGAGAAGCACCGGACCAGCAAAAATGTAACAGAATGTTAGACGGAAGAGCGGACCTGATGGCCAGGCCCTCGCTATACTAATAAAGGCATATTATTATTATTATTATTATTATTATTATATTATTATAATGTTCAACAAAATCTCATACTATACATTAGGGTGTAATAAACGTTTCTTGGAGTCCCGTGTCTTCAAAATTGTAGTTTTAAGGCTCTAGAAAGCTTCGTTTAGAAGTTTTTAAACGGGTATATGACAACAAAATCTTGCGTGTGTTTGCAGATTGCATTTAACGTGAATATTTGATTTTGTTCTTTGTCTTTTTTCGAGAAATTTTTAAAATGTTTATAAACATCAGTGGTGGGGGCGATGTTTTATTAACACCGATATTTTAATTTTTGAAGACAGATGTTTAGAAAACGCGTTGCTTTATTGGCGATGTCGCATCGCTGGTTGCACATCCCCCCCGCGAGGTCGCCCGCGCGTCTTAGCGCGGCCGGCGCCGGCACACGCGCGTGCGGCAGGGAGGGAAATGGCCGCGGCGGCGGATCAACTTCCGGCGAGGGGTGTAGAGTGTCTCTGGTGGCGCGTGCAACAGGAGCCACTGGAAGCTGAGGGGGGGGCGGGGGCGGGGGGGGGCGGAAAGCGCCACTCGCCTAACGAGCGCAGCTCTTTGTGAAACAGGAGCGCAGCGGCGGCCGCTGCATACGCCGGGGCCACAGCAGCGCCACCGCGCTACCCACCTTCCTCATGCACAATATCCCGTTGTATGCGGCGGGGAAGAGAGAGGGCATTTTGCGGGGAACCGAAGTCGCTGACACCACGTTGGGCCGCAATGCAGCCATCCTCTGCGGACGGAACGAAATATGATTAATGACGGGGGTGTCCAGGTAAATCTCGCATGAGCTGGACGCATGGATCTGCATCATTGGTCAGACGGAGTAACTCTCGTTGCAACGATATGACAGCCTGAAAACAAAGACGTGTTGATTTCGTGACGCTCCAAGGCTGGCAAATTGAACCGTTAGGAGCACCGGGGATCCGCGGCACAGCACAAGGATGCCAACGACGGCGGCATGTACGTTTGTTCATGTGTGAGTGGATTTACGACCGCGAAAGGAAGGGAGGAGCTCTGCCCGATGCAAGTCCGACCGCCCCCACGGGAAACAAAGACCACACAAGAACAGGCGCGTGTTTTTCATGACAACCACACCGCCCAATGCGACCGGTGTCGCACCGGTAAAAACGTTTCTCTCGCCCAAAAGGAAAGATTTCGAAAAGGCACCGCGTGCAGCCACCGACCAGTGACGAATGAGGGGGGGGGGCGCCCAGCACCGCGCAGCTGCGAGCAGTAATATCGCGCCCGTAAAACAATTGAAAGGCCGCCTCGATTTTATGTGTGACTGAAAACAACCCGGAGGAGAGCGCTTCTACGTCGCTCTCCTTCGATCGCAAGGAAGCGAGGGCGCACCCTGCAGGCGCGCGGGGGCCGAGTGTTGCCGGCGAAAGTCTTCTTTAACTTCTTAGGACGCCATTGGTTGGAACGAACCCTGCCAAGATGTGATGGAGATCGAGTTTGAGACTCACTAGGAGAGCGCCTCGAGTGCACGGACTAATGAACGCTCAGATGACAAATTCACTTGATCTTCGAAAATGATCTCGGCATCGAGTCAGCCTCAAGGGAGGCTTCATTTCCTGCGCTTGAGAGACTCTAAAATATCACTAGGTTCGTGAGCGCCTTAGTCACCCGTACGTGACAGCCACCGTAGATCGCCGCATGGCCTTCGCCGGCGCGCAGCCGCCTGAGGGCCGCCGCAGGGCCGCGCCGCTACTCAACAAAGCAGTAAGGGCGTGATCGGAGTTATTTGTTAGGACCACCGCCCCAACATCCCCGCAAGGCACGCGGCTGAGGCTGCCAATGAGAAAGTGTACTTTCAATGAGGCGGCAAGTCCTTTTTTGTGCCAAAAACAGCACTTGCCTATTAAAACTCAAAAGAAAAGAACGTTCATTCCTATGTATCCTATTTTGTGAATGCTCATATTCATCCTCATAATCATCTTAATTGTTCATTAATGTGTTACATCAGTTTTATTGATCTTGCAAATCTCGCATATAGAACATTCCCGGCAGGTTACACAATCAACTTTCTTGATGATGGTTTCATATGCACGATCACTATTAGAATTCTGAATACAATTACGTCACCCTAGACTTGGGCCAGACTGGTAAACGCAAGAAAGACAAAGGAGAATAAGAACAGTTGGAGAACATCTCTACTGTAAGCTTGTTGCGACGACATTCAAAGAATTCCAAATATTTCTTTCCCGCATCTTTTGACAACACAAAACACAAAGAACTTAAAATAGTTTGTTCGTCATCATCGAGATGTGAGGACAAAGTTAGAAAATGAGAAAGACATGAAAAATAAAGTAAAAATATTTATTGTATGTTCCAATCAACCCACATTTTGCCTTTGAAAGTAAACGTACACCGCCAAATATTATTCCTTCAAATATTTATTCAGGAGAGATCTTCCATGGTAAAAGTTTTTATTTTTAGTATTTTACATATGTGACAAAATATTCACTTTTGTATCACCCTCAGCTTAACGTGATGAGAAAATTAAAA
This sequence comes from Gryllus bimaculatus, assembly GCA_017312745.1. Lineage (NCBI taxonomy): Eukaryota > Metazoa > Arthropoda > Insecta > Orthoptera > Gryllidae > Gryllus > Gryllus bimaculatus. The sequence goes on along the minus strand of BOPP01000304.1, from coordinate 47,098 downwards.
AAATGAATCAAAAGCAATCAGCAATATATTTCCATAAACATTCAACAGCATTCATCTAATGTTTCTACTCGTATTCACTAGTTTCTTACATTGAAATCCTATTTTCCTGTATGAAATGTACTAAAACCTAGTTTTACAATAAGTATAGAAAATCATTGTAGGTTTGGTAGCTTGTATATTTCTTTAATATTACATTCCCGGTAAAATGTGTCACGGACTTTGATGAATGAGGTGGCACAAGATTAAACATGATCCCATGAGTGACACACGCTAAATGAGGTTGCAAACAAATCACTGTGGCCGATGTTGCTCACAGGGAACTGAAGAAAATGACACTGCACACTCTTTTGAATTCAGTTTTATAAAAAATGACTTACAAAACTATAGTCATTTTATATTTGATGCTATCTTATCAACTAAATATCTATCAGATAATGCAATTCCGTTTGAAGGTTATGAGTGTGAGAGAACCATAGTATCTACATATTTGCAATACTTTTTATTGGATCCGTTAAAACGTCAAGATCTAGCGAAATGATATTTATGAAAGCGTTACTTTTATCGTTGAAAAATATACAAATGCGCCAGCATCGTGATCGTCAACCTCTTCAGCTCTTCAGCTTGGCTTATAATTGGTAACGCCGGTTTTTTTTTGTTTTTTTTCTTTTCCTTTTTTATTCAATGCACAAATGTTTTGTGATTTAGTGCAGTGCAATTCAGTGATTCAAGCAACATCACAGAGTGTAATATGTTTTTCACATATTTAAGGGACTTGTTCCTTAGGAAAATTTTCTGATATCTAAGTCTGAAACAGAAAAGCGTTTAGTATATGAAAATGTTATCGTCTATGATGAATTATCAGTGATATCAGAACTTAACCGTATATACAACGTACATTATGCAAGGAAAAGATTAAGTTAAGAAAAAGTTCCAATGGGTGGAAAAGTAATATTGTTGTGAAGATTTTAGGTACATGTTACATGGGCAAGAAAAGCCCATTTCTTGCATTCAAACTTTAGAAAACTTAGGAAATTCAATAAAATTCGCAGGTGATTCAAAAAAGACGGGGCTGCAGGAGCGAAGAAAAAAATCTCACACATGTACTATAATAATAACAATTCTTTAGTAATTATTAAAGCCCATCTTAATGTAAGTTAGAAATGTCCAATTGCAAATAATTTAACTTAATAACTAGAATATTAAAATTAGCTGTAAAGCAAAGCCTCCTCTAGCTGCTGTAGCCTGAAGGCAGCAGCTTAATGTACAAATGAAAAGTAAATAAATTCCCCTTCTCCACAGGGTTAGTGTGGAGGGTACAAAAGAAGAAGGAACGAAGGTCCAAGACGCAAGGGTGCTTCCAATGCTTGCTTTGCTGCTCAAGATCTCGCATCAGCCGTACAGAGTTAGGGCCCGCATGGCCCGCGATGCGGCGGGATATTTTTATTATTTAAAGTATTAATAAAACTATTCGAATTAGCTATTCACTTTTCTAAAGGGGGCCCGGTTAAAAGTTTTGCGGCACTCATTTCGTTACGCTACTGCTTCGTAATAACATCACTTGTTTGGTAGTGCAAATGAGAATGGCGCGTTTTAATGAATAACCAAGTATTTTGACATAAAACGCTTTGTAAATTACGCGTTGGCGATGCGCAAGAAGGTTAATGGCAAAGGGTGGGAAAAAAGAAAAAAGAAGAAAAAGGACAAAACAGGAAAAAAAATAACAACAAGGCTGCAGCCTCGTCAGGTATTTCGACAAGTGTAGCGCAGCGCTGAAGGCGCCTTAAGTGTTCGGCAGAAAAGCACTTTGGAAAAAAATGCTTGGATAAAATGCGCCGGCCACACTCGAAGTCGTTTTGTATTAATCGCGTGGGCAGACGTTCGAAGCCTCATCATGAGGTGCAGTCGCGAAGTCTTTCGCTTTTAGCGTTTGGAAGTTGGAAATAGGACGCCACTCCGTGGCCTTGTTGTTCGTCGCCATATTCCCTCCAGAAATGATCCGATTCGTTCACGTTTGCTACAATTAGGGAGAAGAGTCCAAAGAGATTTTTTTATTCCAAACGCTGAAGACGAGTTGACACTTCTCTACGCTCGCTACTGCATTCCATGATGAGGCTTCGAACGTCGGCCCACGCGATTAATACAAAACGACATTCCTTAGTAAAACGTTGTTATTAGGAAGTTTTGGGACGACATATCGTAAAACTATATGGGGCACCCAAGCACAACGTACAAAATGTAGCGAGACTTTTTTCACGTTTTCTTCCAAATGGAATAAGTTCCCAACTCTTATGGCAGTTTCCTGCTTAAGCGAGACTCCTAACAATTCCACGTCCTCTTGATACGCATTTCATTGGACTAGAGGTGTGCCGCCCACAAACTTGATGTTGCATCATGGAAAAAGACCACGCGCTGCCTCCACAGTTGGGAACAAATTATATTCTTCCCGATCGCGTAACTTGTTTCGACCACGATCTAAGACACGTATTACACGCGTTAGCTCTAGTGGAGCAGGGTTTTTTGGCTTTTTTTGGGGGGGGAGGGGTTGGAAAGCATAAATTTATAAGAACTCATAATTCTAATATGTGTTCAGCAACATAAGAATTTTCAAAATGTAAAAAAAGTAACTGTACAGTATGCTCGAAAACGATACTATATGAAGGGGAAATTGGTGAATTATAAATTATTAAATTAATGTTAGTTTTTATCACATCAATAAGTGATGTAATAATCAAGAAATCTAGCTATTTGAAATTCAAATGTTATATGTGGGCCTTAATAAATTTTAATTTTTGTTTTTTGGAGGGTGCGGTAATGATGTATTTCTCTTTCTCTTGACCTAATCAATTTTTCTGATATATGGTTTATGTATTACAACATTTTTTCAGTCTTGTCTCAGCAGCTTCATACCCATTTTCTAAAACTTTGTCGATTTACACAATCAAAGCATGTTCTTTCCCTGTTCTCCTGCCTTTCAATGGTATTGAAACCGCAGTAAGAACATTATTCAGTGAAACGTTTTAAAATGCAACCATGCTTTTCACGAATTGAGAGAAGGTATGATACATGGTAAATATTTCAAAAGTAGTTTTAATTCTGGAATAAAAATAAAGAGTTCCTGTTTCAGATTTTTTATTTTTTATTGTTTACATATAATAAATTTAAACACAATGATACAAGATTATAAATAAACCAGTTTAAATAATAATTTAGTGCAACATGTTAGAGTTCACATTTATACACAAATCAATTTTCTTATTTTTTCATAATTAATAATGTCTCATGAGTCTATTCCTCAATAAACATCTTGGAAATTTTCACAAAAACGTTCAGCCACTTAGTAAAATAATTATTGGAGTAAGACACTCAATAATCAACAAGAGGGAACAACGATATTTTATGTCGGACACATTTTTCGATCGAGGACAACAGGAAATGATTCATCTAAGAAATTATTCAACTTTCACCACTTCTGGATAATCATCGTGTGTTTTCCAAACGCGAATAAAATATTATCCCCCTCAACGTAAAACAGAATAAGCAATCAAGCGAGCTCTCGTGTGAATGACAGTTCATTTTTGCAAGCCATTCCTTTTAGGACTGAATTAATATCTGCTACTACCTGTTCGACATACTTTGACGAGGCGAAAACACACATGGCGTTCGCCATTGTTCATGAAGCCCTGTAACGCGGTAACTGCGATCTTGTGCGGCTAGTCGCCCCCTGTCCGACATCGACGTGCTCGTGTCAAACGCACGCGGAGCGACGGGGCGACGGGGAGATGGGGCGATGGGGCGGGAGCGCACGGAAGCAGTTTCTGCGCCGTTAATCACCGTTCCGTGCGGCGAGTGGTGATGACATGACGTCATTTTCGATGTCAGGCATGGAACGGGCGGAGAGACCAAACGAGACCCCGTGCCCCACTCACTCATTTTCATTTTCATTTGAGACAAAGGAAGGAGAAGAATAAAGATGGGGGTCAAAATGCTTATAAGATGGTTTTGGGACCATATTTTCCTCTACATCATCCATATTGTTTAAAAACTGACGTACTTGTTTTTTTAATAAAAAGGTAAACGGGTGATAAGATTTATCTCTGTACCCCAATATACGCCATCATTGTTGACAGAAATGAAGTGTCTCACGAAGGTTTTTGAATTCTGTCACTGCCGGCTTTGTTCTGGGTTAAAAAAGTGATCGCGTAATTGCATTCAAAGCGATTTTTTTTCTTGGTTGAGTACAACTTAGACTGTAAATTTCAGAAATTGTTTTCTTAAATTCATTACAACAAAGTAAATGTATGAAAAGTGAATTAAAGTACATGTTTTAAATAAAATCCGTTATTATTCTTCCATAAAAACAATTTAATTCCTTTGCAAAAAAGAACAAGTTAAATAGATCATTTGGTTCCCTAACAATCCTTTTCATGTATTTTGGGAATTATTTCATTAGTATCATTTTTTTCAAAGTCTGCAGACTATGGACACGGAAAATAGGTTTCACGTCTCCTGAGAACACAGCAGTGGCAGATTATGTATGATGCTACGAAAAGTTGACCCATTTTGACTGTCGGTCTAACAACCTCAAATCTATTCCAAAAACGGTCAATTTTGATGGTGCTGAAGGTGTCCCATGACCCACAAAAAGCACGCGCGTGTCGTTTTACGATATCTTCGCGTTTATGGGGTTTATACGGGCAGTTTGGACGCATCCAATGCGCTTAATACGCGAATAGTAAAGTCTGCAGTAAAAAGATATCGAGTTTAGGAGAAAGGTTGGTCAGAATATAGCACATGATGCTGAAAATGTTAGTGGCTTCTCCAGAAATGCAGTGAAATCGTTTAATTTAAACATTATCACTGCACATATCACACGAATTGTATTATAATTCTGGAAAAAGTTTGAATTACACATTTTCGAACTCTCTATAAAAGAAAATTAAGTTGAATGGAAAATATGATGCGCCATGATCTCGACAGATTCGAGTATGTAGTGTATCTTTAAAGAACATATTTTGTATTTGGTACCAGCAACACATTAATAAGACATGCTGAAATACTTTTTACTAAGCACATTACTGACGAAACAATAGGAGAAATTTACCATTATTAATAGCGACAATAAAAATAACGTAAACTTGGGATATTAACTTTTTGTCTATTAGGAATGTTTAAGATTGTAAATTATTAAATGACCAAGATTCAAAATTTGGTCGTACTTCAATCCATCTGTGTAAAAATATGAAGAAGTTTGAATACATTATAGATGCAATATAGATTTGGTAATCAAATTTAAAAATAATTACATGTGTTCCTTTCCAACTTACATTTTAATGTAGACGTTTAGGGTTCAAAGTGACGCAGATCGCAATCATTATAAGTGTTTTAATTGATTTGTTAATGTGAGGTGCATATAAAGGTTTTTGACAGCTCTAAGACGAGCTCTGCGTAGATCTTTAGAAACATTTACGAACAAGCACTATTACACTAATCATGAATACAGAAATTTAATATCTACTTTCAACAAGAAGGGTGGAGTTTGTCCGAATTCCTGAGCCAGATCTTTGAGTAGCCACGATTTTTGTTTCTTTATTGATGGTTTACGTTTTTTAGAAACCCTCCAGTATTTGTTCGAAAAAAATAAAATAAATACGTTCGCTACGTCCAGCCCCAGGGGAAAATAACGCTCAATTTCCAAAATGAACCAATCATAAAATGAACCAATTTTCTTTCATCTAGTTGTGAAAAATTGTAAATTCACCTGTAACTCTGGATTTAAAAAATGACGTTTACCACAGCACTCACAAAATTCAGTAATCATTTTAATAAGTGAATCGAGAAAGTGATATTTTGCTAAAATTCCAAATTGAAATTTTCCTGTAATTGGAAGCTATCATGATTTGATCTGCAAAACTTAAGAGTCGAAGTGTTCTGAGAGTACGTGTGTTTATGACGTGTGAGAGACGAACGGAGAAGGTACAAAGCACATTTTGGTGTGTTTCTTCGGTTTGGTATAGAGGAGGTGTTAAATGTGAAGATCAACGTAGGAGAGAGCACACTCGGGGAGTAGTAAACACGGGGGCGTGGCGGGCGCGCTCACCTTTCTTGTGTCGCAGGCGGCAGCGGACGTTGTGCAGGCGGCGAGCCATGCGCGACGCAAACGTGGACACGCCGTGGCGCGCGGGGAGCTCTGGGCGGAGGAGCTGGCGCCGGCGCTCGCCCGCCGCGCCCGACGGGCCTGCCCTGCCCCTGGCCCTGGCCTGGCCCTGGCCGCGCCTTTGGCCCTGCGCCGCGGGCGAGGGCGAGGGCGAGGGCTGGCCCATGGGGCGGCGGCGGAGGCGGCGGAGGCGGCGGCGGCGGCCGGGCGCTCGGCCGGCGGCGGCCCCGAGGCGAGGCGCGCCGGCATGCCCCGGTCCTCACACACGCTGCTGGCGGGCGCGACAGGTGGCGCTCGCTCGGCGCGGCGCGGCGCGGGCCAGGCGCGGCGCGGCTCGCTGGGCGGCGGCTGGGCGGCTGGGGCGGCGGCGGCGAGCGGGCGCTTGAGGCGGCGGCGGCGGCGGCGACGGCAGGCGGCACACTGGAGGCGGCGCCCGCCGCGCCGAGCGCCCGCGCCGCCGCGCGCCCGACACACCCATATCGCAGCCGCCGCACGCTCCGCGCGCCGTCGCCCCGCCCCGCCCGCCCCTCGCGCCCCCGCGTGCAGCGCCGATTTGTTATGCCCGCGCAATCAGAAAACTTCGCCCGAAAGTGACGCTAAGCGCGGCTTGCCCGGTGAGGGATGGCATCTATTTGAAAAGTGTCGCGCGGGGGGGGGGGGCGAGGAAGACACTCGGAGAGTGGCGCGGCTTCTGACAAATGTTGTTTCGAGGTCTGTATTATCTTCCCACGAATATCAGGACGGTAGGTTGAGTTGCCTGATAAGGACTTTGACGAACTACTTTTAATGAATGGTTTCTTGCTATCTCCGAAAGTATCTTAACATACGGAATAGTTAATATAACAATTGTCAAGTGTCTCTTCAAATTAATCTATTTTGATCGTAGCGACATTTCAAGGAACGTGCAAAAGATAGCCATTATATATTAAAATAACCCCTCTTCAAGAAAATCCCTATTATTATACTGCATTTATCCTAAAAATCAACATAACTGAACGAGACTTTAGATAGTATTTAAATACCGCAATCGGATGAGAGGAAATTATTTTCTTCTTTGGAAGTGGGAATAGTTTCCTTTTAACAGACCTCCATATGTTGCTCGGAAATAACTTGTCATTCAGAAGTGCATGCGGTTCATTTTTGAAGGATCTATGAAAAGAACTAAAGCAATTATTTTACATAAAATAGAAAATTTAGAAATATTAATGTCACAAGAAACTTATAATAAGGAAGACTCACAGACATTTTGCAAGTATTGTATTTCATTATTGACATCAAGAAATTTAATTTTAATGTGAGACTAAAAGTTACAGTGTTCAAATTTTTTCAAACCTGTATATACTCCGGAAATATACATAGATACTTTGAAATTGAAATTGTATTTTTAAGTGCACTTGAAACATTTTATAAAAATATAATTATATAATTGAGCATTAGATGTATTCAGTGTAACCATCGCTATAAAATAACAACTTGAGCAACGCATTTAGCTGGAAACAAACTATGGCAACTAGCGCGCACTTGCACACTTGGATTTACTTCAGCAATAGTAGCAATGATATCTGGCACTTCATGAAATGGAAATTGAGGGTGACCTTGCCAAACATCTGTAATGGCAAAACATCTGTCTCTCAGTCTGCCTGAAGTCAACCCTAGTGCATAAACGGTTCAGCCGATTTCCTCTACAACGTTTAATTCCCCGATTGATTTAAAGAATATTTATTTCCTGCAAGCTTAATACGAATATGTTAATTTTGGAGGGAACTGGACATGAAGCCTCAATTACATTTTCAAAATTTTCTCATAAGTGGTTCAAAAATTTTTATTAACCTTTGCCCTCGGATACTGTAAAAGACGCTTAAAAGAATGGCTCAAGTCTCATTTTCTTCAAAATCACTAATTTTTCGAAAATTGTAAAATTTCAGATTTTCTTCGGCGTTTTCCTACAACTACAATATTGAAGGTTTTGTTAAGGAAATCTGTTATTATTAGACAGATCTTGAAATAAGATCACGTACAATTTTACGAAAATACGGTCACGTAATTTTTCATGAAAAAGGCAAAACCAACACTGTTTCAAAAATGGAACTATCAATTCTAAGAAATTTGTTACCTCGAATGTTATATTGCGAGATTTTTTTCTTTAAATAACGGAGATATCCTAAATAAAATTTGGAGATATATACACTAATTTGAAGATTGATATTTTCGTCTTTGACAAGATTTGTTCTCCAAAATCAGAAGAGGGAAAATCAAAAAGATCATTGGAAATATTTTGTAAAAAGAAGTAGATTTCGCAAAATTTCTGCTTTAACTTCAAAAGTGCTCATAATGTATTTTTTCACTTCTTTTCACGAATAGAACAAGGAACGCTTAACAATATGAGGTCTCATTTTCGTTGAACGCTGAGAATGATCGCAAACTTAAAAATAATGCGAGAAAGTAAGTGCTGTAGCTTTGCTAATTGTAATAATTTTATTTCTTACAGTCGATAATAAAATATTATTTTCCAATACTTGCCATTATTATTAAGCTTTTGGGTTTTAGGAATAACTCAAGCATTTGTAAATAATTAAAGCATTACGTTGCTACGAAATTTTTGGAAGTGATGTTAAAAGAATACAAGGTTAAATACTTACCTCCTATTCTTTTAACACTTCTCTCTAGGAAACTTCAGAAAAATATACCACATTGGAGCGATGGAACTTTGTGTGCACTCAACAAGCCGGCCCACGTGACATCTGACTTTCCCAAAATAGAGCCGGCTCCCTTGGATGTTGGCACAATCATTAGCGTCACCAAACACAGTAAAAGGCTTCTAAACGAAGCTGCAACTGCTCAAAGTGCGAGGAAATTCCACCGGTGGTTTCAAGCGAGTTAGTGCGCGAGTCTCACGAGAACTCGATCGCTCGGTCTTCTAGGAAGTCACGCAAATGATTTGAGGGAAAGGTGATAATTGTCATTGACTATTTATGGTGGGGCGTATCAACTTTGTGAACCTTTTAACCAATAAGTTTCACCCAAAAGTCGGAAAGGAATATTGTAAATTGCCTCAAAAATATAAACATAAATTAAAATATTAATCATTATATGACTACATATTTCCTTTATAGTATTTTCTCGTATACATGGTATATTATGGTAGTTATATTTTAGGCTTAAGTTCGAAATATGGCTGATTCGCGAATTATCCGGTTAGTTCATACATTAGGCACATGGTTTGGATAAAGCTGTATTAATGATGAACTTTTCATTTAGTATATTAGTCAACTAATGCTGGCATTAGCCACAGGGCGCTAGCTGCAAGGTGATTATCTGAAACGAGACATGAAGAGCATTCGTGAGATTTATTGTGGTATAAATATGTGTTGGTAATAACGCGTTGTATAGACTCAAGGTTGTTTTATAAAAATCACAAAGGGCGAAGACAGGAGCCATCCAGGCCCAACTCGTTTGTCGCGTCAACTACGCTATGTAACTAGGTTAGGTTAGGTGATATACCGTGTAAATAGAAATTGACGACACACAGAGAACTGGAAGCTACCATTTGACCCCAGGGACCGTTGGACTTCCCACCAATGTTCTGATTCCGGTGTATCAAACAGTGTCGGTTAGTTTTGTAACTTTTGAGGTTATCCGCGTCTCAGTCGACGAGACTCACCCAGGACAACCATTACTCCGGCCGCGGAAGTCTACGAACATATTTTTGTAATACTTCACCGTAACATACTTCATCTATTTTAGCCACCTCGTGTTGATTAATATGCATAATATGCACTTTTTACGCTTCAAATTTGAAATAAGCTTCTTAGCTTTGCCAACTTCGGACTTTATCCACCCTTTTCAGATAATACAAACATTAACCGGTTAATTCCGACATTTGCCATATCATAAACATAGCATAGCGATATTTAAGAGATGCTGCAAAAATCTTGTGGAGATTTCCACGATTGATAATCGATTTATTATTTTGAATTTCCAAGCTGTGCCTTGGGAGATGTTTCTCTGCGCTACCGTCCGAGCACTAGGTCCGGCGCTGACCTACAAGTCAGCGTGCGGGCTCCCTCCAGGTATCGCCTCCACCGGGGCAGCGTACCAGCCGGGAACTGGTGCAAGCTCGGGCTCGTTTGATGATTTTTTCAATGGTGGCAGAAGTATTAATATATACTAGTTGCAGTACTTACAGATACGCATCGTATATAATCATAACTAAAATACCATTACCCGTTATAAATAAAACGAGAAAGTAAGTGCTACCAAAACTAACCGTTTAATTAATGCCCCTCTTCCCTATCAAAAAAGTATTTTGACAATAATTTCCTGTTTTATTCTTCTTTAAAGTTTCGATAATGCTTAGAATAAAGAATTAGTCTTCGTGCGAAAACACGAAAGCGGTATATTGATACAAATGCCCGTTTGAGGGGTAACTGACGTGCAAATAATGCTATCTCCTTTGTGCGTATGTTTCTATTCCTCTACCCGTCCACGTCTGCATTATTCTGAAAATAAGTCCAATTCTTAAAGAGGAAACACGTATTTGTGTAAATTTGAATGAATATCTCTTCATTTTTATGTTGTGCGAGATAACTTCTTAATGCTTTTAAAACTACGCTGATGTTCGGTGGGTGCGCTGATCTCTTGGGCTGCACCGCAGCTGCAGCGAAGCAGACGACCAGCTGTCCCCTCCCAATTGGGGTAATTCTTCTTTTAGATTTATCTTTGTTTGGAATCATGATTAGTTTTGTAAATATATTTTATCAGCTGGAGGCATATTATCACAAAAAGCCAAAACAGAATTCCTCCGAAAATTGGAGCAGCTCAAAACTAAATGTTCTTGACGATGACAAATGTTTTGAAACATGTGTGATATTTTTCAATAACATATATTTATAATGTATTTTAATTGTGAGGATTTAACAAAATTGAAAATATTGTGAGCACTTCCTCTAAATTACGCCTATTAGCCCAGTCATTTCGTAGTTTTCTAAAACAATCTGTTGAGTATTTTTGATTTTTTACTCCTTTTCGTTTTTTGGGGTGCTGATTACGAATCTCAAGTTTGCCAAAAATATTTCCGTGAGCATTTGCGTTACAACAAAAAACCATGAAAAACATTTTTGTTAGTTTTTCTTCTTTATGTCTAAAAAATCTATAGAATTGATGCAAAAAATACTCTTTTCCAAAATATTGTTCATATGTTTTTTGCATTTTATTTCCTTACAAGTGTTTGCATTACGCGCATCGTTCAGACGTAATTGACAGTTGAAGTTTGACACATATTTGCGTAATTTACGCTTGGCTACCTATTGTAATGGCTAATCAGAAACCTTCGTGTCTGTGATTAGAACTATCTGTCTTGCTAATAAGTTTCTGTATTACTTAAAGAGTTTTTTTCATATCGCATGATACTTTTTGCCAGTAGTTTTGATATTGAATAACAATATTACAAATCGATATAATCAAATATTATTGTTATTAATATTACGAATAAAACTGACTGCTGAAAATGGGAGTTGAGGATGGGCATACCAAGTGTCTTTCTCAGTAAGAATGTGTAATCTAAAATTGGCAAAGGACAAAGTGTATTTACGTTAATTTTTTTTATTATACATGCTAGAAATTGGTTCATACATTGTAAGCTGTGATGTATTGTACCGTGTAAAGTATTGTACGACTATCGTATCCGAACTGATCGCGGAGGCAGAGAAACGTCTAAAATGTAGGAGTTAAAAAATCGAGATCAGCTAAATGTGTGGCGTGGGGACTCTGGAATTTGTTCCCCAGAGAACAGCCCGAATTGCAGGTCATTCAGAACACTGGAAAGTGCAAGGTGTAGCGTTATTGGGAGCAGCCTTCGTTTGGCGCAAATTATTGTAGAAGCACCAGTAGTCGTTATATTTACTCCTTAGGAAGCCGGTTGCAAATTGGAGATTGTTTTTAAACTGGCATCCATCTTTGTTCGTCGTGGATTTAGGACATAACAAAACAATCAATAATCAATAACCATAAATAATAATTAACACATATGTTCAAATATCTCCTTAAGCATATTTTCTCTAATAAACACCTGGGATATTCCGAATGTTTAAGCCGCAATAAGCACTCAAAAGTTGGTTTGAAAAAAATGCTTGCTAGGCAACAATTTGGTTTACAGAAGCATAGAAACTCTCTAAAAACATTTAAATTTTGTGTTTTAAGTAACAAACAATTAAGATGTTTTCTCCTCGGACACATGTATCACGCTATCGCTACCTCTCCAGTGCATCTATCTAGTGTTCTTACATTCATTAACATCAGTCAATTCGCATATTCTTGGTCGATTTGAAGCTGATGGTCGATTTCAGATTGTCCAAGATCGGATGATCCAGTATCTTCTGGAAGATCTTCGGTGCCGAAAAATCAAAAAATGATAAAATCTCAAGCAAATAATGAGGTTGCTCTGGTTCAGCATCATTGTCCTCATTAAGAGTAGCGATCTTCGTTTGTGCTGAGTTGTGACAGGCTGTAGCCCACTTTGTTACTTCCCAGTCACAGTCTTTAGCCTGTGTTTGATTACCAACTTTTCATTTAACACTTTTAAAGTCGCGGAAATTTTCTTAATATTCGAATGAAATGATATTTGGAACGCGAACAAAAGGTCTTTCCGATTTAACAACGAGGTTTAAAAATACAATTCCGAAAACAGACATATGTGACGGGATAAATGATTCCTATAAGAGAAGAAGAAGGAATGTAAGAAAGTAAGGGAGGTAGATGCTCGACATAACGGTAGTGAACAGGGTTGGTTTTACTTTCTCCCAACGGAGTAGAAAGTTATGTAATGCGGTGCAAAATAAAAACAAAAACTTTTCTGAAGCAAAATTCTTATTACAGGGCCCTGGTGTAAGAAAAGAAGATAAATCCAATAGCTAAATTTCGAAAAAAATCCTCTTTCACGTGGTCTAGCCATAATTCATGTTTTATCTGTCCTTGATACCGAAAAATCGAATGACAGCAAAACATCCGTCTGTGTACAACGCTAGCGGCTAAACAGTTCAGTTTTTTTTCCAAAATTGTTGTTCCCCAATCAATTAGGATGATGTCCTGGCCCCTTGAATTTGAAACTGATATTTTAATTTTGGGGATACTTTACATACAGCCCGTGGGAAATTTTCAAAATTTTCAAAAAAATTCCTCCACTGTTTTTGAATAAATGCTAATGTTGGATAGTGTGAAGGACGTTTAAGAGAATGGTGCAGGTCTCGAGTTCATTTAAAACTAATTTTATGAAAATTGTAAAATTTTACATTGTTTTCGAAGTCTTCCCACGCCTAAAATATTAAATATATTTTTCTCTTTAATGAAATCTGTTCCTTAAATATATATGTTTGTTAATTTTTAATTTCATTTTACTTGTTCCTCGCAAATACCCCAGGACTGTCTTTGAAACTTGAAGATGACTATCTCTAGGATCACATGCTGACACACATCACTTTCACATAGTGATACAGTTTACTATACGTAAATGCAAAATCTGTTCTCGTTCTTGTGAGAAGATCACCTAAACATCCCAACATTTCTTTAATAAAGTTTTCGTTTATTTTAACAGATCTTTTCTAATCATCCAACTTCAACAAAAATCCATCTTTGTTTCGTTCAATTTCTATTTCTTAAAACACATTATTATCGATTTCTCTAATGATAATTTACCTTTTACGTTCCCGCATGCGGAGTATATACGTATTATAGGGAAAATTCGGTAGGGCTGCGGAAAAGAGATTTCGAGATTTTAACGAAAAGACACATTTTGGGGTCCCCTGATACCGAAAAAGTGGTTCTTTTCAAAAGACTCCGTCTGTCTGTTCGTCTCTCCGTCCGTCTGTCTGTCCGTCTGTGAATACTATTAGCGCCTAAACCGTATGAAGGATTTTTTCCAAATTGAAGAAACCCCTGTCCATCTGGCTCGAGTCAAAACTTTGAGATTTTGAAAACGGTTCTTTAAAATTTGGGGGTACTTTACGTTAAGCCCCGCGGGAATTTTCAAAATTTTCTCAAAAAGGCTCTAAATTATTTCTTTTAATTTCTTGTAAGAATAGAGTAAAATAAATTTATAAAGGTTGCATGGGTCCGAGTTTCAAGTTTAACTGAATTTTCGAAAATTTCAATATTTCAAATGTTTTTGGGCATCTTCCAACAACTACAAAATTGAAGATATTGATTTTCCTTCAAGTAAATGTTTTCTCCATAGTGAGGGCCACGTACATTCTTTTGACACTTTTAGTAGTTTTCGTGCAATATTGCGAGCAATATATGTAATTTTATAAAACCTCAAATACAAGATTTTCTCAAAACGACTCCAACTTTTTTCGTTAAACTTTTGTTAGGGATAGTGCTAAATTCACTTTTTAAGATGGCATAAATGACGTAATGCTCTATTCTTTTGTTTTTTCCGAAAACTGCAAAACATTTTTCACATGTCTCTTACGTTGTTAATATATATACACTTAAGAGACAGAGACATGTCAAAATATATATAGTATAGTATAGTAGAATTTATATTAGTACCAATTCGTTAACATTATTATATTTATAAATACATGTGCTTTAAATAATGTCATGTAAAATTTCTCAAAAACTCAACAGTTTTCTCTGAAAATAAAGTTCATTTTGGTCTATTATTTTGTTTTATCAAAAATTACATAAATGAAATTTTTTTAAAGTATCTCTCTCGCTGTTGATATCACATTTTCAGACATTTGTAAGCACTATTGTATTTGTGAGTTATTGTGCTTCAAATAACTTCTAATAAAGTATTTCGAAAACTCAAATATTTTCTGTGAAAAAGCTTCAAAATGCGAATTTACAATGACGCTTAAACGCCAGTTTTGTAAAAACGGCTCCAAATTTCTGAAACAAAATTGTCATTTAGGACGATGTTTTACTGTTCTTTAATAATCTTAAAATAATATTTCCATTCTTCTATTAGGAAACAGAAAAATTAAGTAAACCTAAATGGCAATTTTTTTTGAAAAATTTGGAGCCTTTTTTACAAAATTGGCGTTTAAGCGTTACTGTAAATTCGACTTTAGAAGCTTTTTCACAAACATTTTGAGTTTTCGAAAAATTTCAAAAAAATATACTTTGGGAGGTGATAGATGGCAACTGGCAAGAGTATGTGGCAAGTCCGAGTAGCTAGCTGAGACCAAAGGAATTAGAAAACAAATACGAGAATGTCTGTGCCAATCTGTAGCACCACTAGTTTAATTTCTCAAGCAATTCTTGAATTTCGTCTTCCTTTTTGCTTACAATAACACAATCATCAACATAAAATCCATTGCTCAAACATTTGTATAATCTTCTTTTATAAACAATCATGGATCACTTCATGTAGGTTTCATTCCACGCATATTTAATATGCAACATATTTTTTCGAACCAACACCTGCCTGCGTCAGGTAACACGTACAAACTTTTCTTTAATTCCAAATCATCC
>BOPP01000304.1:0-25730 GCA_017312745.1 Gryllus bimaculatus | reverse complement strand
TTCATGCGTGCTGCTGTGAAGGTGGCAAGTTTTGGGTGTAGGTGAGTTAGCTAGAATATATATACTCAAGCATGAGATTTTTACTTCCAAATGAAATCTGTTCTATGAAGACAGGTCTTCAAATCAAATCATACACATTTTTTCGACAATATTCGTCGTTTTCTCCTAACTTTGCACCAAATTAAAGAGTTTAATTTTTTTCACTATTTTTTTCTCTGAAACGGTATCACATGTTTACTTTAAATATTCTCATGTTCATAAATGTGCGGTAAAAATATGTTGCTAGTCCCATTTCGGCGAATTTTCCGTATTTTCGAAAATACCAAAAAGGTAACGTCTCAAATCAACAACATTGAAGATGAAGATTTTTGCCTTTGACAAAGTCTGTTGTAAAAAGTCAGACAACTGTAAGCACATTATAATAA
This sequence comes from Gryllus bimaculatus, assembly GCA_017312745.1. Lineage (NCBI taxonomy): Eukaryota > Metazoa > Arthropoda > Insecta > Orthoptera > Gryllidae > Gryllus > Gryllus bimaculatus. The sequence continues at coordinate 25,305 of BOPP01000304.1, read as the reverse complement.
GTTCACGATTATTTTATTACATAATTTCTGATTTTCTCTGTTATTTGAAGAACAATTATGTGATTGAAATTTATCTGCTTACTAATGAGAGAGCAATGTGTTGAGAGAGAGAGAGAGAGAGAGAGAGATAACGTCAAATGAATCACGAGCAATTAGAATTTACCGTTTACAATATTTCCAATTTTCGAAAATACAGAGGGCACAGAAAATGGAACCAACAACACTTCCTTATCCGTTCTTTGCTACATACGTAAAAGAAAATAAGAAAAATTGGAACCCGTTGGGAAAAATAAATGTTTAAAATTTAAAAATTGCCTATGTTTGAAGCAAAATTACGCAAGAAATGCTCATATTTTCCAAAAATGAAACATGGCTTTAATTCATGATCTATCTTTAAAAACAGATTTCATTAAAGAGAACATCTCTATTTTCAATATTGTATTTGTAGCAAGAAACGTCCAAAAAATGGACTTTTGCGATTTCCGAAAAATAAGGGATTTTAAGGAACATGAGATCTTCACCTCATAAGTGTCCTTTACACTCTCCGAGGACAGTTTAATAAAAATATTTGGTGCCATTTTAAGAATATTTTGAAAACTTTGAGGCTTCATGTAAAGTACCCACAAAAATAAAAATATCGATTTGAAACTCCCAAAGTTTTGATTTCGTTCAGATTGATCATAGAATATCAATTTTGTAGAAAATCGTCTTAACGCTTTAAGTGCTTTAAGCGCTAGCATTGACCACACGCAGATGGAAAGATGGTCAGTCAGTCATTTTTTCGAGTTCCTGGGAATCGTTAGGGCGAACCACCTCTTACAAGGCGTAGGTCAGGTTTTCTTTAAATTTCTGTGAGCATTGCATATTCGTAATATAGATAGAATGTGTGTGTTCATCTGAGAATTGCTAATATTCAAGATGTGTGAAAACTATTTAAGAAACATTAAGTATTATTTAGAACAATTATTAAATGATGCTCCAAAGATTGTTGATTATATATTGCTTTTGGTATGCATGTGCGAGTAACAGGTAGACCAGGAGTACGAACTTTAGGGGTTTATTAAGCACCTGGGTTTATTGCACATAATTAATTAAGAAAACAAGGCAACAATTGTAAACACAATTAAATCTGGCATTAAACCTTGTAAACAACCAAATCATCTTATAAAAAGAACTAATTATGAAATCACAGGTACTTTAATTTTATTATGATATAGTTTAAACGTATTATTACGTATATTCTAATAGGTTTGAAAACGTACAAAAGCTGCTATTCGTAATAAGTACAATATAAATATAGTATATGTTTTAATTATTATATTCAATAAAATGTGTGCATTAATGACAGTTTTTAAAAAATGTTGGAAAAAGGATTCTGTTTTGCACCTCGAGTAGCAAATGTAAAGGCTAATCTTCTAAAAAGAATTGCGAAAAAGATAAACAATGGCCCCAAAAGTCTACATTATTCTTACAATATGAAAAGTAATGCATTATCACATCATAAAAATTTAATTTTGTAATGTTTTTCCAACGCGTTGCGACGACCCTTGTCGCAAATGTGCAGCAGAAACCAGCTTTTGTAAAGTAAGAAAAGTAACGTTCATTCTCAAATCCTAAACCAAAAGACTAACAGTGCCGTAATAACGCAAAAATACCATTAATTCTCAAAATTTCCGCAACAGTTCACGAAGGCCACCACAGAATCCATTAGCACTCTGGTATAAATCCTTTATGATGAAACTATACAAGAATAACGTGTTCAGAAGTTTTCCTCTGTATTTGAATACGTTAAGTAGCATTTCTAAAATTCTATCTTATATTTGGGATATGTTTACCTTTCATAATAATTAATAGAAAAATGCACTACAATGTTTTAATTCTAATGAAGCTTGATCCCGCATTTTGTATTTGCAATTGCTCGAGAAGGCTACATTTATCTGCGCAAAACGTAAAGTCGTCCCCTTTGTGCCCCTCTAGAATTGCTGATTTCACTCCTTTCAAGGTGTGTTCACAGAAATTAAAAAAAAGCACATAATTTTTCATCCCGTACAACATATTAAAAATTCAGAAAATCGGAGAGCGACATTTCGCAATAGTTTTTGTCACTATATCATTAGTCGTTTCATATTAAACTGATTAGGTAAAAATCCTTGCACAATGTTCGTTCAATAGTAAAAAGTTACTAGGGATCTATTAATATTCTTATAACAATTATTTTATTAATTGTAAAAATTGTAGGTTCTTCTGCTAATCCTTGATACAACATATAGGCGAGGGTATATTTATTTTATTAACAAAATTTATTTTTGTGAATTGCTTTGTATACAATGAAGTTACAATGAATTAATTAATTTTTTTATTAATGAAATCTACATGATTTCAATTTTCAGTTATCTATTTTTACCCCAACTATCCTCTAACTGTGTGACATGTAAGTCAAAAGTTCTTTAAGTTACGTAAAGAACGAATAATCACTTTCTTTCGCAAGAATTATAATTAACCATCACTATCTTAGGTTCTTCAACAGAGCTTCATTTGGAAAAGTTAGGCGCTTTTCCTATTCACTATCTCATTGCAAAATGATAAGTTTTGGAAACTCGAATATTCTAGTTAGCTATTGACAAGAACATTAAATTCAGAAGTACATATAGCTTTTTTTTTGTAGTTGATTTTGATCTGCGAATGTAGTGTTAGTTAACGAAAAAGATTAAAATTCAATTCCGAGTTAAATTACGTAAGAGTAACCAGTAACGCTGCCACCCAACTGATGCAGTCTCTACTAAAGATTTCAACAGTTTTCAAGAGATGGCAGCACCCAACAAACTGAATCGACCAGAGAGGCCTGGAATTCACTAACTGCGAAGTGCGAACTTCGAATGATAAGGAAAAGGGTGTTCGTTTTTCATTTCAAAAATATTCCATACAATAAAATTGATTCTAATTCAGTTAATTGATATTGGTGTATTGGTTCAAGTTCAAATAATTGGTTCAAAAGACCAAATAATTCTAGGACTTCTGAACGTCCCCAACGTCAATGTCCAGTCAACTAGTGCTCAAAAATGAGGAAGAAGATTTTTTTTATATTATGTTGTCAGTAAGAAAACCCAAAGAACCCCAAGTTTTTCACCTCAAAATATCGAGAAAAGTTAGCCAGGGAAAGGTTTGGTAGCAAAAAAAATTATCCGAGCATTCTTTGGTTTATGCGTAATGAGTTTTTAATTGCTAATCTTAGTGCATAATGGTTACGTACAGTTTCAATGGTCATAAAATGCTCTACAAATTGACTTTACGTTTCTCAAGGAAATAGTAACAGAGCTACGAGATGTTAAAATTTCATTCAGTTTTTATTAAGTTTCATTAAATTTCATTAAGTTTTTATCTGAAGTTGCCCCAAATTACTAATGGTCTATATAAAGTAGTATATTTGAATCCTACTGTCATTACAAACAAAAAACTATTAAATACTAATGTTTTTAATATTTACTGATGTTAAACTCGTGTTTAAAAGTTCCAGTAAGAGTGACAGTACGCCTACACGTTCTGCCAACTACGATTTACTTACATCAGAAGTATTTTAAGAGAGTGAAGTGAGTTAATTTTCTTCCTCTTACATTATTATTATTATTATTATTATTATTATTATTATTATTATTATTATTATTCCTCTACATCACGACTAAAATGTTATGAGTAGGCTGAATATCAAATCTAATCCAGGTAGCACCCAGAGAACACCTAAAGAGCAGATCTAGTGACTGTTTCCTGCCTCTACAATACTCTGCGTAAAATGAGGGGATTTCCAAATAAAGCAATCTATTGCATTTGCAGTCTTTCGAATGACCTGGGAGTTTAGTGACGTTCTTTCGCAAATTTTGCGGAAAAATCCCAGGGCTCGGTGTCATTTCGAAACATTTGCATTTAAGGCGTCTCCCTGCTTTGTTGGTTACGTTTTGGTTACAAGGCATAGTAACATCTACAAGTAGACACGCTTTTCGCTTCTGAGACGATACGATCAATGATTTCGACTCACTCCTAGCAGATGTAGCATTTATCATCTTGCAAGATTTCGAGAAACGCTTTATCATAATGTGGTGTTCTTAATGCCTGATCCTGCTCAGCTATTAGAACTGTTACCGATCCTCCCTTCATTCTTCCCCTTTTAAGCTACATAAATGATTGATCTTTACTGATCATCTTTCATTATAAATATTATTTTTATTATTGTTTGTAAAGAAAACCAAGACAATTGTGTTTGTGTCATTATATTCTTAATGTTCTAATCCCCCATGCTACCGACCAAGTGACTGACAGCTGACACCGCATGGGAGTCGCCTGATTGACTTCGGAGACGGAAAGAGTATCGATTAGTGAACGCATGTGACAGAAGACGGCTATAAACTAGTGGTGCAACCGAAAAGCACAGACTTTCCCGTATTAATTTTCTATTTCCTTTGGTCTCAGCTAGCTACTCGAACTTGCAACATACTCTTGCCAGCTGCCATTAAATGCTACTCAAAGTACATTTTTCGAAAATATTTTCTTAATTTTTCAGTTTCCTAATTGTAGAACGGAAATATTGTTTTAGGATTATTAAAGAACAGTAAAACTTCGCCCTAAACGGCAATTTTCTTTCAAAACGTTGGAGCCATTTTTAAAAAAACTGATGTTTAAACGCTACTTTAAATTAAAAATTAGAAGGTCTATTTCAAAGAAAATGTTTGAGTTATCGAACAACCTCATTTGAAGTACTTTAACTCAAAAATACAATCGTGTTTACAAATTGCTGAAAATGCGCATATCAACGGCGTAAGAGATCCATCAAAAACATTTACATTTGTGTAATGTTTTTTGAAAAAACACCAAAATGAACTGTTATTCCTATTAAAGGATGCAAATACCACTATCCGCTCAGAAGTGAATGTTCCTCTATTTTGCAAAGTTTCAAAAAAAAATGTACTTGACCCTAAAGAATAAACTCACTATTGAGAACAAATTTTATAAAAAGGAAAAATCCCTATCTAATCTCTTGTAATTGTGGGAAGGCGCCCAAAAACATTTCACATTTTCAAAAATTCAGAGTTAAACCTGAAAATCGAACCTATGCCACTGTAATAAATATATGTAACTCTATTCGTACAAGAGATTTAAAGAAAAAAATTGGAGCCGTTTTTAAGAAAATTTTGAAAATGTCCACAGGGCTTATAAAAAGTACCCCCAAATTTAAAAAAATGTTTTTCAATTTTAAAAGTTTCGACTTGAGCCAGATTTTTTCAATTTGGAAAAAATCCTACGCATTATTTAGGCGCTAGTGTGGTTCACAGATGGACACACAGACGAACTGACAGATGGACAGACAGATGGATGGAAACCCGGACGTTTTCAAAAGAGCCACTTTTTCGGTATTAGGACTCCAAATCTAGTCTTACCAACGAAATCTCAAAATTAATTTCCGCCGCATTACGTAACTTTTCCTTCACTACATATATACTCGGTATACACGCACGTGTACAGGAAAGCAGCAGTTAATTTACCTGAAGTAAAAACTTTAAATGTAGTTTTCTGTTTTATTAAAGGTAATTTATTTATCCCTTTTTTATGATAACTATTGAAAATTGTGGGAAATTATATCAAACTTTTTATTGCAGAAACCCAATTGAATTGTTTTTTTCAGTTTTAAGTTTCAAATTAATTACTTGAAAGTTATAACCATTAAAAACATTTTTGTTTTGTAAACTTCAAAATAGCATGGAAAAACTAAGGTTTCATTTTATTATGATAGGGAACATAGAGTGGAACATCATCTACGCCTAACCTCAATCGGCTCCCCGAATGGCAGAAACTCTTTCGGCTTCACCAGATGAACTCAAAACAAACTCCGCGCATGGGCTAATTACCAACAACAAAATTTTTGATAAGGGTAAGAAACACTCTAAAACACATACATCAAATTTACTTGCTCTCCAGGCTTGTTTTAATAATGGCCTGTTGGCAATTATTAGATTGATATCATCGTGACGGGCTGCAGTTTGGAAGAACAAAAGAGATATTTGGGAAGAAGCCTTGTTCAGAAGTGAGTGGAAGAAATTCACAATAGCTTAGTTCAAAGTCAATAGAGAGAAATGCTTGAATTTGTAAGTAACATTTGTGTTGTAGACCGTATTGAGATAGCACCTACCCGGCCAGCACGTGGAGCCCATTCTACTGTTTGCCGATCCCAAACCGACTTGCAGGGGTTAGCAAGCCGTGAATTATCTAGTAGGAGGGACATCAGGATGGAACATCATCTACGCTAAACCTCAATCGGCTCCCCGAATGGGCAGAACTCTCGGCGACCAGATGAACTTCAAAACAAACTCCGCGCATGGAGTAATTACAACACCAAATATTTGATAAGGTAAGAAAACACTCTAAAAACACAGACATTCAATTTACTTTGGCGTTCCTTTATCAGAAAACCTTTTTTTTTTTTACCCCAAAAAACAGGGGGGGGATATTTCGAATGGAAGATGGAAAATGTGCAATTTGGACAACTAGCAATTCTTAGAAAAGATTACAGAGGAAAAAGTCTAAAAAACTACCCCCAAGTACCTCAGCATGACCGCCAATTGAGAAGGTATTCGAAGAAAATATCTATAAGCAATAAACGAAAGAGCGCGAGTAAGCTGATTGTTACAAGAGGAACTACGGTAATAAGCCCGTAGCTTTTGTTTAGATACGGGGCAGCTCTGTTACACTAATTGATCTAGAAAAACGTATAAGCGGATTGGGTCGCCCCAGATACTCGAAGGTTGTGGAAGGAATAATAGGTTTTGCCCAAGACACCGATTAAAATCTTAGGCAAATGCCCTTGGCGGGCAACATACAAGAACAAGGGACAAAACAACAAACTGAGAGCCCATCAGTAGACCAGGTATGGCTCAACCCCCCACAAACATGTTGGCTGCATTCCTTTAACGATTAGGCTTTTGGAGTGGCCTCGTCAACCACATCCGAAGAGGGAAGAAGTGGCAGATCATCAACGAGTTGGACCCAGGAATTTGCGTTGGAGAATGCAAGGAAGTTTCAGGCCAGAAGCCAGCTTAAGGAGGGCACAAACCCCAGTCTACCTACGAAGCAATGCCAACCAAGTCCATGGGCGCCTCTCAAAGAGAAAGTGAAGGAAGAGGTGGAGAAACTCCAGGCGGATGACGTCCATAGCACCGGGTCAAACAAGCCTTAGCACCTTCGTCAGAAAAAGCAAATGGGGGGATCAGCATTGTGCGGCGATTTCCAAGAGAACGGTTTGGAAGGCGAACAAGGACCCATCCCTAAAAACCCAGGGGACCTTTTTAACAAGCTGCTCGGGGGGGAGGGGGCAGCGGTTTTCAAAGATCAATTTGCGGGACGCTTATTTGCAGTTATCAGACCCCAAACAAAAGAAATTTTGGTGATTAATACTCCACTGGGTCATTTCAGATATAATATATTGCAGTTCTGCTTAAATGCGGCGGCAGCCTTATTTTTCAACGTTGTTTAGAACAGCTCACCGCTTGTTTAAAATGCTGTTGCAATTATTTAGATGATATCATTGTGACGGGCTGCAGTTTTGGAAGAACATAAAGAGAATTTGAAGAAGTTGTTCAGTGTATTGGAAGAGAGTGAGTTCAAATTCAATAGAGAGAAATGTGAATTGTTTAAGAGAAAAGTTGTGTTGTTAGATCATACCGGGTAGCACCTTCCCGCCAGCACATAGAAGCCATTTTACAGTTGGTGCCCCCAACCGACTTGAAACAACTCCAGGCCTTGCTGGGAAAGATAAAATACGTATATTAAAGGCTTTTCCTCAATCGCAGCTTCATTAAACAAGTTAGGGAAGAAAAGAGCAAAATTCAACTGGACAGAAGTGCTAAGAAGTCCTGGGCCGGCTGTAAAAGCCGTTCTTAGACATAATCAAGTTGAACCTTTTCGAGCCAGGGAGAATCACAACGGTAGCGGCAACGACTACGGATTAGGAGCGGTCGTGTCACAAAAAGATTAGCAAGGGGCAGAAAGACGAATGGCGTTCGCTTCCAAATCACTAAACAAGCATCAAAGGGGCTATTCTGAAATCGAAAAAGATACGTTGGGGATAATTTTCGCAATGAAGATATTTAATCATGTCTCCTTTGCGGCAGCAAGTTTCACATCATCACTGACCACAAGCCGTTGGTGCAGTTATTTCACCCTTGGAAGAGAATTCCAAAACGCACAGCGAAGAAGCTCCGGACGTGGGCATTGTGTGTCGCAGATCACAACTACCAAATGCATTTAAGAAGGACAACTCAGCCCGCAAACGCCGCCAGGTAGAGACCCAGGCCAGGAGCCCAGCGGAAATCGTTCACAGTAGGCAACTCCGCACATTGTTGTCCCTCGTAAGCCTTGGAATTTTTGGATCCCAATCTATTTTTTCTCATTTAAATGAGTAAAATATTGAAGCTAAGTGAATCTTCTTCAGTATTACATAAAAAACTTACTACACCGATATATGATTATTCTACAGTTGCATGTGTTGGATTCTATTATTCTACATTTCTAACACCTAATGTAACTTCAAATAATTGTAAATTATATTATAAAGACAAATAAACACGTACCCTCACAATTCTTTCAGAACAATATAATATTGAAAATGTAGAGAATTATATACAATCACAAGCACTCTTTAATTCAACAAATATTACTATTAAACCTAATCGTATTATCGGTATAATTGTAATTAAAAGTGCATTTAAATTAAATTTTGATGCTGTAGATTCTACTGGATTTAAAAAACTGTTTATTAGGTTTAAAAAACTGTTTATTAGGTTTAAAAAACAAACTGTTAAAATGCACCTGCTATTCGTAACAATATTCCTAAGTTAATTCCATTTGATACAATTGATGTACATATCAATTGTGCTGATGGCTAAAAGAAAATGAAACAGTTCATAGAGAAACAAATATTCGAACATCGTTTACACATCAACTCAATTATCAAATGTCCATTATTTATGAACCATCTTAGGGTTTATTTGTACCCGTTTGTCATAAAATACGCCATGTTCGACGTACAGATGAACAAAATAATATAATAAAATGTTAATGGTGCTATGGTAACTGTCATTTTAGAATATAAAATAATAGATTTTTATTGTCTGCTAGTAATCGTAGTAACAGTTAAATAACAGTTACTGATTTTACAGAATATATTGGTTAATCAAATGTTAGACTTATCGATAATTTTGTACCTCACTTTTTTTCATCAATTGTTAAAAAGAGGGGGCAAAACATATTTAGATTAGATTATCCTGGTATTACGTCAACTATTTTACAAAAAAGACATTTTTCAATAAATGAATAAATGCAATTAAATATTGCTGGCATTAGTTCTAATCCAAAACTTCAATACAAAGATGAAGTTCTATATCTATTGTGATTTTTAGGAGGGGTTTTCAAAAATTTTAAAGAAATTCCACGGGAAGGAGAATTTACGATATCTTTTAAATGGTCACCTACGATTAATGATGTATTATATCGATGGGTGACTATAAAAGATGATGGTACTGCAGATACTGCAACATTACCTGAAGGAAAAATAATTATTCAAAATTCCGAAATTAATGTTCCAATTGTGTATTATGAATCTTCTTAAGTAATAGAATTTAAGACCAATCTGATAAAAAAAATCCTGTATCTCCAATTTCATTTTATTATTTCCAAACATTAGAACTACCTGGAATTGTTGGAAAAAATAATTTTGAAATCGATATTACCGATCATTATCATTCTTTACAATTTGATATGCCATATTTCGTTTTTGTAGTATTCCAAACAAGTAGACTTGAAAATGAAGAAAAAATTTATAGTCAATCTATCACTGTAATCTACAAAATATTTCACTAAAAATTGTCGAAATGAGCAATTTTCATTTGAACGTGGAATATTACATTCCCAAATATTTATAAAAAAGCGTATCATTGATTTACATAATTCAAAAGAAATACTTATAATAATATTAATTTAGAAATGGCGAAATCAGCACTTCATTTTATTACAAGATATTATTTGAAAAATACATACATTAGAAAAAATTTAGATGCCCCACAAAAAAATCTATGAAATTATGTGTTTTATTTCACGAAGTTATTCTTAATAACACGATTGGATATGATATAATGTGTGGTAAAAGAATTTAACATATGATTTTCCACTTAGTATGATTCAAGAAACTGTTTAATATAAATGAAGAAAAATGGATGTTGATATCAATATATTCATGGTTTTATGAAATGGATGACTAGAATATTTCGAGCAGTGAAAGTGGTTCAAGTCACTAAATTATAATATGAAATAGAACATGAAATAATGTGAAATAGAATGTAAAATATAACTTACCTATATTAATGTATTCCCAAGACACTGCGCTCACAAACAGAGAAATATGTTAACTGTAGCGTCTTTATATTTTTTCCTATATGTTGATTAATATCTCTTATCTCTTACGCAATATTCAATCATCAAAGACATGTCAAACGCAGGATATTTCGGAATAAAATTATGAAAGTTTCATAATACGATTTTAAATAAAAACTCATATAAATATCAAAATATTTGTTGTCTCAAAAATCTGGTCTAGCAGACCTGTTTTATATATTACTAATATCACAATCCAAAGAAGATGAAAATGAAAATGCAAACTGTGTTTGTGGTGACATAAATAAATGTGAAGAGATTTTAAATAATCGTAAAGAATTTTTTCTTTCAACTTTTGATAGGGATAGTGTTAAAAGTACTCTGTGAGATGATATAAACATCAGTTTGGTCTATTCTTTTCTTGTTTTTTTAACAATTACAAAATATATTTTTTATTTGCCTGTCGTGTAGCTAATTTTTAAATCGGCGTCGATTTGTTCCCATTATATGTATCTCATATGCTTTAAATAATGTCATATAAAGTTTCTCGAAAACTCAAACCGGGAGAGATGGCTCAGGGCATCAACTGATGTTACTGCAGTCCCTCTGACCGGGAGATCGTAGGTTCGAGTTATGACGGTGGTAGGATTTTCGACATTAAGTAGACAGGTCGAATTTAGCCGCTGTCTGGAAGAGAAGGGCAGTCGACAGACAGACGGACGCCGACGCCGCTGTGACGAACGTGCTACGCTCGTCTCCTAGTCAAGCTGTGTATTCCAAAGTTAACTAATAAAGCCATTCCAATTGATTATCGTTTGTCGTTCTTCTTACAACATATCGGCAGCGGTAAAAGTGTGAATTTCCCAGTAAAAGCAACTACAAAGAACTCGAAAATGGCACAAGACCGGGCTGCTAACCCGTAGATGGCAGCGGCGGCGACGTCGCCGTACATCGCAGCACCGGATCCGTTCGATTTCAACACTCCCGGAGATTGGCCGAAATGGAAGAAGAGGTTCGAGAACCTTCGAATGGCTTAAAAACTAAAAGCGGTCTCTAAAGATGAACAGGTAAATACGGTGATTTTTTTAATGGGAGAAAAAGCTGACGAGGTAATGTTAACGTTGGGTCAGACGAACGATGAAACGAAGCAGTACGAAACGATTCAGAAATTTGACAATCACTTCGCACCAAAGATTATTAATTTATGAAAGGGCCCCCTTTCATTCTCGTGTCCAACATCCCGGGGAGTGATTTCATTACGGCGTTACATAACCTCGCCAAAAATTGCAACAATTGTAATTTGAAGGATGAGTTTATTCGCGACAGAATCGTGGTCGCCGCAGACAAAAAAATCAGCGAGCGAATGCAATTAGACGAGTCTCTAACCCTCGATAAAGCCGTAAAGATGATAACAAAATCTTAGGAGGTAATAAAATAAGTCGAAAGACTTCAACAACCTCAAACTTCAAAAATCGAATCGTGAAACATAAAAGAAACTGCACTAACACTAAATTCACAGACAGTGAGAAGAAATCTGTTGATAAGCAAAACAAAAAATCTGATACGAGACCTAATCTCAATTCCAGGCAGGCGAATAACTACCAATGGTGTGGCCGTGAAAAGCAGGAGCGCAAATCATGTCCGGTCAAAAAAGCTATTTGTTACTAATGCAAGAAAAAAGGTCATTTCTCTAATTGCTGCAGATCCAAGAAAAATGTGTGCACGATAACCAAAGATAATCTAGAGCTAGACGTGCTAGACGTTGATGCTATTGACGAGAGCGGGGATCCAAATGACGAATGGATGGCGATGATACAGGTTAACGGGGAAAATATCCGGTTCAAAATCGACACAGGTAGTGACGTCACAGCCCTCTCATCAAAGTATGCCGGAGACAGAACATAGAAGCATGCAGGGAAGGTAACAGATCCGGATAGAAGAGAGTTGGAAGTCCAAGGAATTGAGGACACGTTAACCCACAAGGACAGCACTCTACTACATCCATAACCTTCATCAGCCGCTATTGGGGAAATACGAAGCAGTTAAACTAGGGTTGGTGAAGAGGATCGACGACTTTCAACGATCACACTATATCGCTGGATGATGTAAAGTCGAAATTTCACGAGTTATTTGATGGTATCGAGAAACTCCTTGGGAAGTGCAATTTGACGATGAACCCGATGCAAAACCGGTCGCGGTGACTTCTCCTAGACGGATTGCCACTCCCCTCATCGATCAGGTCGAGAAAGTTCTACAGAAGATGCTGAAGGAAGAAATAATTCCACCGGTCCGCGAGCCTACTGAATGGTGTTCTCATGTGGTCATCACCTGCAAGAAGGATAGGAGTCCGAGAATTTGCGTCCACCTTAGGGAGCTGAACAAAGCCACACAAAGGGAGTATAACCCTTTCCCAGGTGTCCGCTACACTCTGAATCGAATCAAGGAATCTAAGTACTTCGAAATTGAACGCAGCCTCAGGTTTCTATCAGAAGGTTTTAGAAGCAGAATCTCGGCTACTCACCACGTTTCTAACACCTTTTGAAATATTTTGTTTCGTCTACCTTTCGGAATAACAAGTGCTCCAGAACGTTTTCAAAGAAAATGCAGGAAGTGTTAAAAGACTGCAATGGTGTCGTGTGCCTGATGGATGACATTCTGATATATGGTCTAGCAGTGAAGAGCACAATAGGCGACTTGAAAAAGTACTCTTCAGACTGAAAGAAGCCAGAATTACACTGAACGAGAAGTTTGCCATCAACCACACTTCTACTGACTTCCTAGAACATATTATTGACGAAACTGGAACTCGTATCATTCCAGATAAGGTGAAATCGATTGTGAACATGGACGCACCCAACGACAAGAATGGACACAAGACATTGATAGGCATGGTTATTTTTTTCGCAGAGGCAATTCCCTACAAGACTACGATTCTGGCTCCTCTTCAAATGCCACTGAGAGCAGATATGGCTTTCGTGTGGGGACGTAGTTAGGAAGAAGCCTTTGCAAAAGTGAAGTCTATGATGACCTCTGTGCCCTATCTGGTACGATTCAACCCGCGAAGAAAACTCTAGTGGCAGCGGATGCGTCGTCGTTCGCAATTGGAGGGGTACAGGATCAAGGAGATGGACGCATTACACCCATTGCCTTCACTTCAAAATTACTATCGGACACTGAGAAACGCTACGCACAGATTGAAAGGAGGCCCTAGCGATTCCTTCCGCGTGAGAAAAATTTTCAGACCACATCACAGCCACCAAGATTAAGATTGAAACCGATCGCAAACCCCTTACCCCGATTCTTACCACTAAGATGCTAGACAATCTATCCCCCAGACTAAAAAGGTATCGTATCCGTCTCATGCGTTTCGATTTCACTGTTGTACATGTTCCAGATAAAGACTTGGAAACAGCTGATATCCTATCAAGCCAACCAATAGTCCACATTGCGCGGGATGAACTTCTGGAAACAACAGATTCTCACGTGGTTGGCGCGATTACACACCTCCTAGTGTCATCTGCAAAACTGTCGGATATTGTCAAGGGACAGAACTAAGATGCTGAACTATCGGCGGTACGTGTCTACATCTGCAATGAATGCCCAAAAGAGAAACTTTTCAAGACAACCAGAAGCCTTTCTGGGAGAAGAGACAGGACATCACGTGCCAAAACTACCTCTTGCTGTACAAATCGAAAATAATAATACCATGCAAACTGCGAGCCAGAACGTTGGAGAGGATACACGAGGGAATTTAGGTATCACGAAGTTCAGAGCAAATCAGACTGCTTGGTGGCTCAAAATGTCAAAACAAATTTAAGAGAAGGAAGACAATTGTTCTGTCTGCGCACAACATTGGACCAACTGACACGAATTTCTGATCCAGATCGAACAGCGTAGTCGCTTTTGGCATAAAGCTGGTATGAACCTATTTAAGGTGAACAACGCGTGGTACCTCATCATTATCGTCAGATATTCACGGTATCTCGAAGTCGTCAAATGTGAAAATTTGACAATGGAGACTATCATCGCAAAGATGTCTAAAATCTTCTCGAGGCAAGGTATCCTGGATGAGATTCTGACCGACAACGGGACCCAGTTCAATCCTTTTCGATGATCCCGGATTTTCAGGAAACTTACGGTTTTCGATTGATTATAAAACGTCCAGGATACCCACAATCCAAAGGCCTCGCTGAATCAGGGGTTAAAATAGTGAAGAATATATTCAAGAAGAATAAAGACCCGTACAAAGGCCTGTTAACGTATCGTAACACTCCGTTGGAGAACGGATATTCACCAGCAGAACTTTCAATTTGTCGAAGACTGAAGGACTTCTTACCGGTGGTTCCAATGAAATTGGAATCAAAGTTGGCAAAGCAGAACGAAGTATCGGTAAAAGAAGATCGACGCAGAGTCCAGGAATATTACAATTCGTCAAAAGGTGTTAAACAGCTTCCAGAACTGATTCCTGAGACTAAAGTCTTCATCAAAGATGCCAAGAGATTCATGACGGTGATACGAAATGCCGAGCAACCTCGATCATACATTATACAAACTGACACAAACCGACTCCGACTAAAGAGATTCACCACATCTCCAATAGAGCCAAAAGACACCGAAGAGATAAGCTCGCCACCGAGATGGACAACACCCATGAAGCGAGCATGCGACGGACCTCCTGACGACACACCAGCGACGAGAACAGCTGATGAAGAAAGTGGACACCCGCCAAAGGAAGGTCAACGAACATGGTCAGGAGGGCTGTCATAACCACCACGTATCAACAATTAGTCTCAAAAGAGGGAGATGTTGTATGATAGACAAAGGGCGCCACCTGGCGAGCGCGCCAGCAACTACCGCGACGGCCTGACTATCACTATTGCAGACCGCTCGACAGACGCGCTGGACGCCGGACACGCGGTGACGAACGTGCTACGTTCGTCTCCTACACATACAGTGTAATCCAAAGTCTGCCAAATAAACGCCATTTCGATTGAGTATAGTTTGTCGTTATTCATATAACACAGCGGATGAAAGATCACCGCCACCTCCCGAACAAAACACGTTTTACACTAACAGTACTAATTACCCTGGTAGTTGACGTGCCCGGAATCACTAAACAGTCAAATAATAAAAAACTCCACCGTTTTCTGCGAAAACTAGTTCAAAGTTTCGCATTTTCACAAACGCTCAAAAGCAGCATTACCATTTTCCCAAAAACAGCTCCAATTTTTTTTCTTGAAAGGTTACGAAGGAATAGTGCTATTTGCTCTCTTTAATATGACAAGTCAATTTTGGTTGTTGTTTCTTTTGTTGTCGTTTTTTTCTTCTTCAAAATACCCGTTTTTTAAAAAGCTCTCACGCAGTTAATATGCACATTTCCATCAATTTTATGTATTTTTTAGTAGCAGTGCTTCAAATTACAATTTTCGAAAACTCAAAAACTTTCTGTGAAATAGCTTCAAATTTCGAATTTACAGTACCGCTTCAACGCCATTTTCTTGAAAACGGCTCCAAATTATTCAAAGAAAATTGCCATTTATACCACGGTTTTACTCCTTAATATTCAAGTTATATTTCGCTTTTTCTATAAGAAATAAAAAATTGAGAAAATGACAAAAAATGTATGTAGATGGCAGTTGATAGTCGCTTGCCAGAGGATAGAGCAAGACCATACCAAGGTGCCAGTAAAGCCAGTCCATTCCGAGAAATTAGAAAACTTTATTACGAGAAAGGTTGTGCCATTCTGTAAAACACTAGTCTTTTTTTGTTTGTAGTAGGATCTTATTGCTGTTAACTCTCACTGCATGTTTCCACAAACCCTAAACAGGGAATATTGCTGTGTCCAATCACCAATCATGTTCTATTCTGACTGTATGAAGGCTAGGCAATCTGAGTGCTTTGGCCTAAGCCTTCAATTCAAACCATGTGGTGTTTACATTTACAAAGCCCATGAACAACAGCTTGTCTTGCATTTCCTCCAAATCCAATGGACAAAAGCACATTTATCATTTGCAACAGTCCATCCTCTGTTTTTCCCTGTTGGAACATACTGCACAGTAATCTACTAACATTTATCTACTAACCCAGTAATTAATCTAGATTTTAAGAATATTCCTCATTCAAATTTACCTTCATGTGCTGTTTTCTTATACTTTTTATCATTTCAAGACAAATTCATTAATCATCAAATTTTTATCACCAATGACTCAAAACAAGGTGGTACTGAAGGTTTTACTTGTATCACTGCATATCACCCTCAACTTACTTTTTTTACTAATTTACCAGACTTCTATTTTCTGCTGTGAAGCCTGGGCAATTATTAAAGCTTTTCTCTTTTCATAAATTAGAATTTCTGCAGATTACGTTATCTTTCAGCTTCATTATCTGTCATATCTGCTATTCAAATTAAATAATCAAAAAATCCTTTTATTCAAGAAATCCAAGAACCATTCTACTCTTCTTCAAAATAATTGTAATGTTGCATTAACATGGTTCCTTTCCCACCGAGGAATAAATGGAAATGAAGATACTGACTACTCAGCAAAAAAGTTCCTTTATCCAATAACTCAATCTCAGATTCCCTTGAAGACCTTAAAGATCCTCTGTTATCTGCATTAGGATTATGAGATTTGAAATGGAAATCAAATTATTCAAAATTACGTCAAGTTAGGATTAGTAATGCTCCTCCCCCCCCCCTCTTCAACTCTAACAGAATACAGCAAGATATTTTATCAAGACTCCAAATTGGCCGTATTTATTTAAAAAGACAAATCCAAATCCATATCCAAATTGTGGTGAAGTTATTTCTACATCTCATTTATTAGTTGAATGTTCTGTCACAAGTGATCTTAGAAAAAGCTTCAAAACTTGATACTAACATTCTCTATTCTCTTGATATTTTTTTTTTTTTTTTTTTAGTATTTTTACCTTCACTTACATCTCTTCTTGATAGACACACACTTGAAATGTTCAGGATTTATTCCGGTTTCACAGAATTTATAAAACCTCCAATATTTTTGTTTACCTTTTAAAGAGGTACGGTACCGTTTGAGTATCTTGCTTGGCTACATATTCCATCAATAATTTTAAAACGCATTCACTATTATATTTTCCTTTTGTTTGATCCTCTCTACTCATGTAATCTTAACCATTTTTCTACATTCTGTAAGCATGTATGTATGAAACTATCCAAACTTAAGAATTCTGAATGTTTACTTCCTTATATTGGATTGTTTGTACGATTTTTTGGTAGACATTTTATGAAAGTCAAAATAATATACTTTTAACTCCTGAAAAATTTTTAAAACTGTCAAGAATAGAAAAAATATTATTTTACATTTGAACTATTTATTTACTAATTAATATGTTACTACCTTCAGTGTCTTATTTAAAATTTGTCACACACGTAAAATTACAATGAGAAGTCTCCAAATATAATGTGAATATAATATGAAAACTTTGGTGTAAGTTTGATATGCTCGTTAATGGAATAAAGAATAAGTACAAAGAGGAAAGTTGGTGAAACAACCTTATGTTCATATTGCATCCTCTGGCAAACAGGCTAAAAAAATAGTTGTTAATGTGAAAAGTTTATTTACAAATAATTCCTTCAGAAAATAATATTGGTAAAGTGCACAAGTGTGTTCTAGAAGTGCACTGCATCAATACTGGTAAAAACAAATTCACTGAAAAAGTATTTAGCACAGAAATATAACCCTGCATCTATGCACCTATAATGTAAGAATGGTTGAGAAGATATATATCAATACGACTTTTAATACTTAAACTTAATTTTATTTTTAAATATCTTTTCGTACAGAAATCAAAGAATACATAATGTTGTCAGAAGTGAAAAAAAAAATATCGCTAATCAAATATGGAATTATATACTACTTTCAACATACACAAAAAACTGTTTAGAACACACGTTAGAAACTTGATCTTAAAACTGAACAATCAAATGATTTTGAAATTTAAGAAACCATTTAACATAACACAAATACAATATGATTGAAAATACAGTAATTTTGAACACATTTTATTTTGGTATAATGTTTTAAATTATAAGATACCATTTCCCAATTAAAATTTTTTGAAAATATCCTGCAAGTCCAAGAAAAAATTAATGCTAAAGCCAAAATGATAACACCGCAAATAGTTTTAAAATTTCAAATCAATTACTTCAACACTTTCTATAGAAAGCGTGTTCACATATTAACGTGAAATATAAATTAGTAATACCCCCCGATGATCAGAAAAACTTTTGTTTGCAGGTATTTCATACACAAAACCATACAGACAAATCCTGTAACAATGACTTTGTGATTACAACAACCAACTTACCTTAAGAGTTTGTTGCATTGCATAATCATTTCATTATGTTACAAAGCTCTGAAATTGTTATACAATAATAATTATTAATAAAAATATTATACAATCTAATAGTCAGAACATGTGTATATTGTCATAGCCAAATGTCACAGAATTTTGGCTGTCGACATTGCTTTTTAAAGAGCTATTTCAGTTTTTTTACATCATTTTCTAGATGAAATGTCATTTTTATGGTTCCTTAACACTTACACTGATCTATTTTAATAATCATTAAAAAAAATTATGGATTTTGTTTCCTGAATACATCCCGCTTAGCTCTTATAACATCAATGAGCCGAACATGATTCAAAAGGCATTATCATATTTAATTAATCCGGCACAATTTACCAAACTCTTATGAGTGAATTACAGTAGTCCATATAATGCAATATTTTCAATACTCCTCTGAACCAGATATTTTTTCCTCATCAGTAGGTGGTGCAAATCCATCATCTACTGAGTACAGAACCTCTAGAATTTTTTGTATGACTGGATCCTGTTCATTATCACCTTCTTGGCACACATCTTCAATATCACGTAACTTTTTGTAATAAAAATCTCTTTCTTTTTCAAAATCGTTTGCTTGACTTGTAAGTTCGCTTATTTTAGTGTTGAGCTTCTCAATTTCTTCCATCTGGAAAACAAGTTGTGCAGAATCTTTACTGGCCACTGACGTGTAAGATTGGGACACAGGATTCCTTTTCCCATGAATCTTGCCAGAGGCTTGATTATTTCCTGACACTAAATGCTTTGAAGCTTTATTATTTTTCTCCGAGTCGTGCAAACTTTCAGAAGAGTTGACACTCGGACCGCTGGCGAGAGCTTCATCTTTCAGTTCGTCTTTGTTTTGAGCTTTGTAATTGGCCTCAAAAAACTTTTTAAACCACTGTAAAAATTCAAAATTATCTTGAAATTTTCCTTTTACCAACCTATCAATTTCAACCATCTTGTCAATATTTAATTTATTGAACGAGCTCTGAAGAATTTTAAAATTCTGCACGTATTCCCGTTCCAGAGTAGAATTAAACTTTACTTTCTTCAGACAAAGACAGCCAGGAAAAAGAATGTCCATGAATTGACAATATGCTGCACCAGAACATAGCTCTTCAATTTTAACGTACTTGGTGGGCAAATAATTATTCACCCAAGCTAACAACTCGTGCCTGCTCAAATTCTCGGAGTTAATATTGGTGTTATAAACATTCACAGCCATAGCGATCAGCAAAATAATTTTCGGTAAGTTCAATAAATATCACTTCCACAAATTCCAATTTCTTGCCCAATTTACTTTTTCAACCGTTGTATTTAATTATTAATCGAAACACGTTACACGACGTTACACCTAGTCGCAATCAAACATTCATTCACCCTGGGCTTTTGCAGTTAGTAATGTACTCTGATGTATTTACAGTTTGCTGAAAGTTTGAAGTTGCGCGTTAAACCAATCAGAAGGCTTATAAATACAGAAATTGCACGAATAATGTATTAACGTGTAATGGCTTTGTTCGGGAAGTAAGAACACTGCATAATATGAATCTGCTTAAGCATTCAGTAATTAAAAACCATGGCTCTAGGAATATTCCTGGTAGCTCCATGCAAAAAGACTTCGTAATCATTTAATGAAATGCACAAACATTTTTTGCAAAAGCAGAAGATTCCTGAAAATTCATCACATTACGTACGTTCATTGTTACGCGGTATTCAAAATCGTTTGTTTGTAAATGTAAATGCCCACGAGATGTTCTACATGTGCCGTCTCGACCCGGAAAATAGTATATTAATCACTATTTTAAAATCAATATTGGTGAAGAAATGTGGATAATAGTTGTTGTTTTTCACATTGAGTTCATTGTTCTGCTCACATTGTATGTCAGTTACGAAGATCAGAATCCGTAATAAAGAAAAGTATTAGTTTGGACGACCGCCCGGGGCCCCTCACGTCAAGCAGCCCGATGATGGGACTGAAGGGAAAACATTAGTAATTAGTGGTGCAACAGTTGGCACAGACTTTCCCGTATTAGTTTTCTATTTCCTTTGGTCTCGGCTTCGGGCTTGCCACATATCGCCGCCCAAAGTACATTTTTTAAACTTTCTCTATTAACGGTTTCTTATTAGAGAATCGAAATATTTCTTCAGAAATATTAAAGAATAGCAAAGCCTCGTCCTATATGAAACTTTTCATTGGAGAATTTGAAGCCGTCTTTAAGAAAATGGTATTTAAGGTGGTTAGAGCGAGATATTCCCTAGTAGATAGGGAATCCATATTACATTCAAAAATATTTATTTGCGAGATACGTGTATATTGTGAGACCTACATAAACAAAATAGAGACTCTTATGGTGAGTTTTATTTAATGATACGAATGCATTTAGTTTCATAGATAGAAAATAAAAATATTGCAATACCACATTAAGACCTACTGTTGACTAGTTTCTAAACTAGTACGAACAGATCGCGTGGCCAAGGAATGAAAAATTGAGGCATAAGATTGAATATAAAAAGCGTTATTACACAATTACCGAGAGAAGAATTATAAAAAGTAACATTTTTTTTCAGTTATCGCTAATAATGGCCAGAATTTCCTCATGTAAGTAGAACGAAAAGTCTTTTGGTCTTTTTCAAAAGTAAATTGGGAAACGTCGTACTTGAGATTGGCATACCTTCTCAGTGTTCATGCTTCTTCAGTGTCGTTGTTCTGAATCACTGAATTCGTTGCCGGGTCGACAGTAGGAAAATATCACTGTCTAAGCGAATTGACGAAAAATTTGTTTCCAAACGAAATTTGAGAAAAGAACGAATTCCTTACGCGCAGAACTGTGACACGATAAAGTTTTCAAATATTTTTCAATGCTTGTTTGTCTCTAATTTTTATTAGATTAATTATATGAGTAGTATTAGTTATATGAGCCAATGGTAGGATAAACCTTAGATTATTCGATTGCTTAAGGTGGTTAGAGCAAGATACATTTTATGTTTAATATGCCTTTTTTATTGTATTAATCGAAAGATGAGAGGTTCTTATATGTTCTGGTAAAGTTTGAATTGATTTTACCGTCCAGTGTTTGCGTACGAGACCGTTAAGTTTGCTGTTTTAACATGGGCTCTAATGGGGATCTGAGAGATCTGACCTGAAATTTTAAAATTGTGAGAAAATTAATCGTTGAACATGCTTTAAAAAACTTTTCTTTTGATAGCTAGCATCTCGAAGAATCAACATGCGCAATTTGAAGGAAATCTACCGTTTCAAATGGGAAAATTTTGCAAAATCATAAACCTAAGTCATTCCAAAGGGAGACGTTCGCGCGCTTTCTAGAGGTTCGGGAGTGTGACGCGCATCTCGGCAACACCGCGCGCGCAACGCACTTCATTCAAACCGACTGACAAGGCAGCAAGAGTTCGTACATTCTTCTAGATCTTCTGGGAGCAATTAAAATACCCTAACTCCTGAAGAACATTGCGTTTGATGGTAACCAGATATTCAGAAAAGCTGGAATTTGATGGATATAATGGTTAGAGCGATCTGAATGAAAATCTAAATTCAATTAATATTCCCAATTACTCACTTTGATACTACTCCCTGAGGAAATTGGTGATCTTGACACTTAACTGAGTTTTTTAAACATTCAGAACAGTATTATTATTTTGTATTGTGCCGTACGTCAGGTTTTTGATCCTGCACAATGATTATATACTCAATTATTCGAAAATTATTCATATTCTCTTTTTTTATTATGGAAATACACAGTGTATTATCATTGTATTTTCCACCAAAGATGCTTACAGAGAAATCAAAGCAACAAACTTTAGCATAGATCAGCACCTCAATTGGTATTGCTACTAAGTGGGCATTGAATTCAGAAAGAAATAGACTTTGTAGTGGCTTCAAATGTGTTGCAATGATAAAATACTGTTTAGCTAGTATTAATATCAACCATCCAAGGTGTAGGTGAAAGGAGACCTAGGTTTCCTCCTAGCAAAAATAGGCTTGGGACACACATCCACGTGCTCGGTTTTTTAAAATAAATATTAAAAACTTCATAAAATGTTTTTATTTTAATAAGCATTAATCAAATAGTTTACTGAACAACAATGTTTGATTTTAAAAATAAAATGAATGGAACAATAAAAAATCAAACATGTATTTGTAAATGATAAATTTAAAAATCAATTTCTACTTGAAAGCAATTTGTTAATTTACGTTTGAATTGGAACAATGATTTATTCTATCATAATTAATGTTTTTTAGATTTATTCATAATTAGTATTTTGGTTTTAAAGATTTTTCTGAAGGAGTGCCCTGTGTAGTTTTGTGCTTGAAGGCCTACAGAATCTAAATCCGCCCATGGGCTAATTTAAATATTGCATTTGTAATTAATAATTATATTCTATTGTAAATTGTAAGGTGAAAGATATATTCAGCCTTTGGTAGTTTTGGTATTTTAATAGAAACCCCTTTTCTCTTCAGCACTATATTTTATCTAATTGTTTGCATTTCCGGAAGAGTAGTAATGCATTTTGAATGGTTCTCATGTCTTATTTTCAAAACATTTAAACCTCTTTTCATTTTGAGTGCAACATCAAGACAAACGATTTCAAAAATGCCACTTCCAATTCTCTTTTGAAGATTTTATCTTCAACAATGTTATAATTTTATTATTGAAGGTCTCAATAATGCAGCTCTCAGTTATATGTTGCAGTAATTTCATTTATCAACATTAGTTTGATATGTACTTTACACAATAATTTGCATCTAAATCAATATCATAACATAATATAAAATTATACTGAAAATCAGCAAATAGTTCCTATGAATTATACTATCGCACCGCTGGAAATAATATGGCACATTGCAATTGCAAACATAGTTGTAAAATTTCAATCAAAACTATTAAAACATTAAAAATTGATCATGCAGTTTTAATTACCAAAGCAAAATATATAAATATGGGAAATAACAGAAACAAAATATATTGCGCTATGAAGGATAATAAGGAGCCGTAGGAATCAATGATTACGATTCTGTCAAGTTAAATATATATTAATACAATGTTGGAAAGAACCAAACTGTTGATCTTGTTGCCAAGTAATCGAAATACCTAAGGTTTGCCCTACCATTAGCTCAGGTTAATTCAAGAAAATAAAAATTAGAGGAGAAACAAACATTGAAAAAATAATTGAAAACTTTTTATTACGTAATTATAATTTAAACTTATTGTTGCTATTCTAGTAATATTGCGGGAATTATTTCGTTTTCTGTCAACTTCCGCTTTGGAAATAAACCCTCCGCAAATTCACTCAGATTGTGATATTTACCGCGGGTCGACCAGGCAACGAACAGTTTTCAAAGTGGTTTTAAAACAACGAAACTGAAAAATCTTTCTTATTTCACCTGACAGAACTGTTACAAGCATGCGCCCTGAGCAGTCATTCATATCTCAAGGACATTATGGCGTTGCCCAATTTACTTAAGACTTTTCGCCCCACTCAAACATGGAAAGTTTTGCTATTATTAGCGATCACTGTATAAAAATATATAGATATGTGTCTATAATGTTTCTTTTTATGATTTCGCTCGAACTAATTGTGTAATAGTGCTTTTTTATGCTTATCTTCAATTTTTCATTTCGTAGCCACGCTATCAGTTGGTACTAGTTAAGAAACTAGGCAACGGTAGTTCTTTAAAAATAACTTTTTTCTACATCTATGAAACATAGTTAATTCAAATAATTAAATAAAACTCAACATAAAAGTCTATATTTTGTTGATGTAGGTCTCACAATACCCTCTTATCTCGCAAATAAATATTTTTGAACGTAATATGGACTCTCTACCTATGTGTGTATACGGAGTTGCTCTACAGCTGTCGCCGTTTCTCCGCTCTCAGTCTCCATGCCTCTCTATTTAACCATAGATCATCTTGCATTTCTCTTGCCGTCATAGCCTCTTGCACTCCTGCTGCCATGCAAGTCTGGGTCTTTCTCTCTTCTGTCTTTCTGTCGGCTCCAAATTCAGGACTCGTTTCGCATCTTTCGGTCTGTCATTCGCATTACATGACTGTACAGACGATTTGTTTTTTTCTCTATTTCAATGATAGATTTCTTACATTCTATCTTTCTATATCGTCGTTCCTGAGTCTGTCACGTCGGCTATAACAGAAACTTCTACGCCAGAAGTCCATTTCATGCGCCAGCAGCTGCCCTTTTGTACTTTTATCAATCTCCCAAACTTCTGAACCGTCTGTTGTAACACTCTTAACTAGCGAGGAGTAAAGACGTCTTTTAGTAATGTTAGTGATGGTTTTGTTACATAAGACAGAGTTTATACTTCGTGTCACGTTTCCCCCCAAGCTTATTCGTCTCTCAATTTCGTCTTGGCTATTTCCCTTATTGTTAAAATACACATCAGGGCATTTATATTTGGTTACCCCTTTCATTTTTCCTCCATTTTCCACAAGATCTTCTATTTCATTTTTACCACTGCCAGGTATTCAGATTTGTTCATATTAATATTAAGTCCTCCTACTAG
>BOPP01000303.1:937435-1059789 GCA_017312745.1 Gryllus bimaculatus | reverse complement strand
GGCTGGGGCTCAGGGGTCCAGCGGGGCCCGCCGCAAGGGCAACGCCAGGGGTCCAGCGGGGTCCACTAGGGGTCTACCGCGTAGGCGGCTGGCCTCACTGCGCCACGCTCCGCCACGCCCCGCCGCCACTTGAGCTCACACGCAGGTGGAATGTAGAGGAAAGACTAAGGACTGCTGCTTATATATACATATATATACACACATGTATATATGTGTACATAGAGACACGATTTCAAACAGCCTTACGACATAATAGTATATATACATAATATTGACCTATGTGTTGTAACTGGATCATAGGTATATATCATACCGATATTTTTCTGAGATTTGGCATTAAACAGCTAATATAATAATTGTTTACTTCTTTCTTCAAAATTACATTGTGTGTCATTTTCATGTTACCTATACGAAGTTGTCAAAATAACATACTATTTTAAGAACTCGTCTAATTTTATAAAGACAAAGAACAACAAATTTCCTTCTTGGAACTTATCACTTTGTAATACAAGATCAATAAAATTGTAGCAAGCGGTATCCCAGAAATCCGCTTATTGCCACAAACATGGTGATGTGGAAAACGTTCCTCTTGGAGAGTTCATGTTATTGAATCGTCAATTATTTTGTTCGTCATATGAATTCTAAATTGCTCCTTCCTCAATTTTTCTCTTATGACCTTTTTTGTCCATGACATTTATCTCTCCAATGTCTTAAGTGCGGATTAACATATATGGTAACACTATTGTGGCACATCATTTAGCGAACAGAACACTGAAAAGCCTCAGCCGAGACCTGTAGAGACATCTGTTAACTGGATAGACTAGAACACTGCAGGATAAAGCAAACCCGTCTGGACACTACACCGGTACGCACGGCTCGAAGGGACAGAACAAAAAATTAAAACAAAATAAAAATAAAACGGAATAACATCTGTTTACACGAGTACATAAAACACGGGCACCAGCTTTCGGGACATATATCTCACACCTATGATCAGAGCACAGTACACATAGCAAACATCTGCACAGTGAGGCTGAGTATTGGTAGGAATGAGTCCCCCGCCCGTTCGGCGCCTGGGGTCGAACGAGGGGGGAGGGGTCGCGCCGCGCGCGGCGGAGCGGGGGGCCGCGGGGGCGGCGCCGACCCCGCGCCCGCCTCACTTGCTGCCGCTGCTGGCAGCCGTGGACGTGGTCGAGCGATGCGAGCGTGACGAGGAGGACGCCGGCGGCGGGGCGGTCAGCTGCTAAGGCTTTATGTGCAGCAGCTTCTTGAAGGCGCGCCGGAAGTCCAAGTTGAAGATGGTGTAGATGATGGGGTTGAGCGCGGAGTTAATGTAGCCGAGCCACGTGATGAAGTTGACGACTTTCTTGGAAGGGCAGCAGTTGGTGCAGAACGGCAGGATGACGTACATGAGGAAGAACGGCAGCCAGCACACGACGAACACGCCCATGATGATACCGAGCGTGCGCGCGGCGCGACGCTCCTTGGACAGGGAGATGCGCTGCTTTTCCTCGATGAAGGCGTACACCGGCACGCCCTTCTTCGGGGCGACGGACGCCGCCGTGGCGGGGGTGAGCGTGCCGATGACGGCAGCCGACGGGGCGGTGGGGACGGCGGACTGCCCGGTCACCGGCAGGATCCGTGAGTGAGGGGAGTCTCCGGCCGTGGTGGTTGTGGTGGTCGTGGTCTGCCCGTCCTCTCCGCCGCAGTGATTCTGGGAGTTCTTTGCAGGCGTGGCTGAAGGAGGATCGTGGCTGTTGTCGGTAACGGAATCTTCTGCCACCAGCATCGGCGCCAGGTGGTGTTTGTCTTTGGCGTGGCTGTCGTCGTGGTCCTTGTTCTTCTTTTTCTTTTTCCCCTTGCGCTTCTTGTCTTTGGACTTTCCGGTCTCCACCAGAGGCGGGTGCTCATTGTGGTTCGTCTCGCTGCTGACGGATTCTTGATCGTGGGATACCTGTGCGTCGCGGGTGGTGGCCTGTGATTGGTTCATGCAGGCGACGTTTTGCTTCACGGCGTTGAGCTTAGAGGCCCTGGCGCGCTCACGCAGACGACGCTTCGTCGCGATGAAGATCTCGATGTAGACGATCGTCATGATGAACAGCGGGATGTAGAAGGAACCCAGTGAAGAATACACGACGTACCCTTGCTGTTGCGTGAGTTCGCACGGCGTGGTTTCTTGGAAAACGTCCGGCCAGTCGTTCCAACCGATGAGAGGCGGCGAGCTGATAACACCCGACAGAAGCCACAGCCCGGCGATCATGAGCAAGACGCGTTTAAGGGTGCGCTTCTGTGCGTAGTTGATTGGGTCCGTAATCGCCCAGTACCGATCCAAAGCGATGGCGCAGAGGTTGAGGATGGAGGCGGTACAGCACAGCACGTCGCACGTCAACCACATCTTGCACACGTGGATGCCGAAGTGCCACTGGCCGAGAATCGTCCACGCCACGTTAAACGGCAACACAAGGATAGCCACGGTGAGATCGGCCACGGCAAGCGACACGATGAAAAAGTTCTGGACGATCCGCAGCGGTTTGTACGTGAAGACGCTGAGAATGACTAGGATGTTCCCCACGATTGTGAGCAAGATAATGAGCGAGAGGGTAATGGCTGTAAGCGCCGCTTCCCATTCCGGCATGGCAAGGGTGATGTTGTTTAAGACGCTACTTTCGTAGCGCGGGTCGGGCGTATCGCCGCACCGTGGCCTATCTGGAAGATCTTCGTACACCTCAGTTGTATTGGCGCCCATGACGAGGGCAGCGTATTCGGGATTCATTGTGACAAACTTGACCATCAGTAGAAGAAAACTATAGTGCAGCGCGTTCCTCGTGTCTCAGAACACAACTTTCAAAGGTCTGAATGAGTAATCATTTTGAAAAATGTTCACCACATGATGCGGTTTTGTACAAGAAATAGCTAAGCACTGGCAGAAACATTTCGCTAAATATTAATACACAGCAGACATGGAGCATTACTCGTGTGGGAAATTCAGTTTTTACGAAGTGAATCGGGTGCACTCGGAAAATCGCGTTAAGACTATGGGATTCTTCGGCGAGCCTGGGGTCAATCGGAGAGATCTTGAGACAGCTTCTGAATCGGTTTCCGAGGCGATCAGCAGGACGAGAGCAGCGGGCCAGCTGGGGCTGTGGGGGCGGGCGGCGTTCTCGACCTGAAACAAGGGCACGGGCACCGTCATAAACACGTTCTACTACATCAACTCCTTCCTCGTAATTAATTAAGTGTTGATTAAAGAGATGAGGAGCAGGCAGGAGTAGCAGGCGCAAACAGGACAGAAGGAGTTACCTTTAACGGAGAGAAAGAAGGAGCTCTGGCATTAAGGAAGACAGAAATCTGGGGTGAATCTATATACTGGTCGTTGGGTACTAAAGAGAGTCTCACAAAATTAATATCTCAACTAATTTTGATTGGACTTTTCTGATTTTGAATTAAATTTATAGCTTTCATGGCGACACCGGTTTTTATACAAACACATCGTGCGAACAAACATATAGTACAAGGAACAAACTAAGTAGTGTCAGTATTGGCTATTTATTTATAACTATATGAATATTTAATTACCTATATCAGCAAATTAAAGACAACATATTCCTACAGTTTTATTTGCTTGATTTTCAGACCTTCATAGTACTTCTAGGGTGAACATTTATGAAATTCCAATCTAAGGATGACTACTTTTTTTAGTTTTAATTCAAGAAACCCTGAAGAGATCTGCGACTCGGGCATATGAAAAGTAAAATTTTATTTTATCTTGTAAATATTAATAATAAAAACTTTAAGCGTGACAAACTTTATTTTGTGTATGTGTGAAACACTCTTATTTATTAAAATATGTTCTCATTCGTAGTTGTTTATTTACGAGCGCATCAAGTTTATTTTCTTAACGACTGGAAGAAAGATGAATGAATCAAATAGGAACAATAGCGTGATGATACATTCTTTTGGATGTGCAAGAAAAATCTGAGAAGATCATTCTTTTTTCCTTGAATATTTTAAATATTTATTTTCTGCATTTGGATACTACGTCTTGTAATGAACAATTTACGATAGAAAAATTCTTATTTGAATCATTATCAATTGATCAAATAAACCATTTATGTAAAGTTTTCCTCCATTTGAGTAACATTTTACATGTCGTTCGCCTATTTTCACGCGTTGACTTGCGTCGAATATCAACACCGCATTAAGCACATTTCGCTTGTACTAGCCACTCCTAGAATTACCCGGCGACAGTCAACTGAGAGCAATCCAAAACCCATAAAACCACTGTTTAAACTTCGATGAGCATACTTGGCGATGTACAAGTATAATATTTCTAGGCCCTCTAAAAAGGGGTAAACGTAGTTGAGCTGGACGCAGTTTCAGCTGTATTCTATTGCGCACACTCGCACATTTATTTGTCTACAGGCATGGTCTTTGTGCTCCCCGCGTTTGTCGACGTGCCCAACTGCCACCCCCCCCCCACCGCTCGCGGGGTGGCCACGCCCCTCCTGCGCGGGGTGAAATATAACCAGTAATGGATTCGGACATCCCTTATAATAAAACCGCTCGGAAATCGAATTTCATGGCGCATAGAATAGAAAGCGTCACTGAGGCCGCCGATCTCCCCCTTCTGATCTCTCTCCCTTCCTCTCTCATTTTTCCCTCGTCTATTTTACTTTCCCATCCTCTTCCTTACTCTCATCTCCCTTACCCCCTTTCTCCACCCGTACTCTCCCATTATTCCTTTTCTCTCCTGTCCTTCCTCTATCTCTCCTATTCTCACCCTTACCGTATAATTATTCCCCTTTCTTGTCCCTCACAACTCTCCCCTTTGAGCACTTACTTCTTTTTTAAAATTTGCTTTCATCTCTCTCCCCCTTTTCTTCACATCCATTCCTTGCATCCCCTCCCATCTCCTCACCTCTGTCTCCCATCTCACCCCTTCTTTCTCTCCCACCCTGTCCTCATTCCTCCCTCCTCCCCTACCTCTCTTATCTTGTCTTTTACTACCAACTTCTTTAAATTTCTCTTTCGACCTCCCCTTACTTTCCCATCCTCTTCGCATGCCTCTTTCGTTCTCTCTATCTTTCAGAATTTTTCGTTTTATTTGCCTTCCTCTCCTTCGTCATCATCTTCACAATCATTTTATCGCACTCTCTCTCCTTACCTCCTCTTCCTCCCTTATGTTTTCATCTATTCTCTCCTCTTATCCCTCCCCCAGTCTCCATCACCATCCTGTCTGACTCTTTCCACTCTCCTTTTACATTTTCACCTGCTTCTATCCTATCCCACTTCCTTCTCCTGTCTTACTATTTACCCTTCTCTCCACTCCCTGCCACCTTCCTCTTCTCCTCTCCCGCCTCGGCGAGTCTCTACGTGTCCACGAACGGCCTGCCACGAAGGAGCGGGGAGAACCACGGCGCGCATTATTGTGAGCACGACAGCAAACGTCCCGTTTTCAAATTGCTCAGCATTCATGGACGCAACGTCAATTTGCGGCACAAATAATTCGAAGGGGATTGTTGTGCGATGAAACGGAAATCCAATAATATCCAGCGGAGAGAGGGAGATAGATGTACAAAGAGGTGGGCGAGAGGAAAGTTGTTGGAGCAGGGAGGATTAGTTAATAGAATTGCGTTATGAGTTACTGAATTCTAACCTAATAGATCTAATACAGCATTATTATCTTAAAATAAGCAGAGGATGCCAATATTAACAGTCCGTAATTGCATTTCGTCGCATGCGATGAAGCAATATGAAAGGAAACTAGCTACCAGAACTGTAGGTTCTAGTTGTTTTTCTCGATTTACGTTGATGGCACATTTATCTTTATTTGAAGATTTTGCTAACAAGGGTATTTATAATATGTAATTTGGAAGAAATAGGGCAGAATAAATTGGAGTTGATTATGTTTGTCACAATGTTTCAACGTGAAAGAGATATGAAAAAACAATCAATCGACTATGTATTTCATATACACTTCAAAATATTAATTTTCCTGTTAAACAATATGTAATATACAAAACATATTCAGAACATGTTCCATTGTATTGTATTATTTCGTTCTTTTCATTCAATGTTTTTAGAAAAAAATTCAAAAAGGTGATTTGTAAACAAAACAGAATGTATTGAAAAATCCTGTACATTCGTGTAAAAATGTTAGTAAAATGTTAGAAATATTTTTTATCAGTTACTCAAAATGTATACATTTTCAAATAGTGATGAACAACACAAACCTCAATATAAATGTTTTCTTCACATTTTAATAAAACTTCTGGTGTGTAGAAGCAAAATCTACGTATCACTAGAACGTGACATAGAAAATATTTTTGTTTTTTAGTGGCCCTACAGTTGAGGTCAGCTCTTCGATGAACATCAACATACAGTAAAACCGGAGTCTTTCATGCTACACTTATTAATTCTTTCACATGAAAGTTACACGAAGAGAGAGACTACATTAGAATTACGTTGTGCAATTAGTATTACAGACAATATTACAAAGTAATACGGCCCTCACTTAATACTACTGCTGTTTTACAACCTTTATCCCATCCACTGCGTAATTCCGCAGTGACTCGTAAGCCCATTGCAGTCGACAACAGTCCCCTGACGCTGCTGATCCGTAAGCCCTTGGCGGCGCTTGAAATATGTTACTGGTAGTGAAGATGAGTGGCCGCCATCACATATGAGTGTTATCTGAGATTGAGAAATATCGTATTACACAATGCAATTGGTAAGAGAGATAATGCTGTACATATTCTCTCGTACACATTTAATAGAATTATAACAGACTGAGCATTACTATTGAAATAAACAGTGACAAAAGTTACACATAACGTTAGTTTTTGCTTCGATATCCGATATTAATAAAATGGTATTTATATACAAATGTTTCATATTAGGTCCGTCGCATATGTGATTTCACATTAATTGTAAATTAACTGTTTCAAATACTGAATTACATTGTACTGAATCACGAAGTATTTATGCATCGAATATAGAACAATAGAAAACGATATGAAGTGGAAGTGAGGCGAACTACAGGCTATCCACCTTAAGGTGAGACATTCAGACAATGAAGTAAAGCTTTCATAGAATTTCTTACTTTTACCCCGAGATCTAGAATGAGTAACTAATCAAATGAGACAATCCGCACACTTGTAGTTGCTATGGCTCACAGAATCTTTACCCATTTCGAGAATCATATATTCAGATTATACTTTACATCAACTTATAATTTCTTGGGACAATAAATTTTTAAATGTATTCATGTTTATCTCTATACCATTTTCAACTTACAAATCTCAAATTACACTTTAGCTAAGTGTAATCACATTGTTACAAATATATTTCAGTCTGTCGTCTGTATGGGTTCAATTGTAAAACCTCTTGCACCGAAGTGTCTCTGGAGACGCATAAGAATACTTGAATTTTTTATTCATTTGATATAATTTATTTATCTTCAAAAACTACAAAAGTATATATGACGTATGTGAGAGAATTATAAATAAGAAACCTAAAAACAACTTCTGTTTCAAATAAAAGTCTCTGTAAGATGTCACAATGACTCAGTTTATGATATGGAGCATTGCCGCTCTATTTCTAAATAGTTTTAAGTATCTAATTTACATAATCAATGACAGGAAGTCATAACATAAATGAACGTTTGTACTTCAGCTAATAATCTGTAAAGCCACATGAAGTAATATTCATGTAATTTGTAATGCCAATAGAAGAACACCGAGGTGAAAAATTTATGGGATATATTATATTTAATTATACAGATGGCAGTAGCTTCGCGTTCAAAAATTATAAAAAGGTAGTACATTGGCAGGGATTTCGTTTGTACTCGTCATTTAAGAGAAAAGGTTTCTAACGTGATTATGGCCTCCCGACGAGAATTAACAGACTTTGAACGTGGAAAGGTAGACGAGGCTAGACACATGGAACATTCCATTTCGGAAATCGTTAGGGAATTCAATATAACGAGATTCATAGTGCCAAGTGCGTGCCGAGAATATCTAATTTCAAGCATAGCCTCTCACCACGGACAACGCAGTGGCAGATGGCATTCAATTAATGACTGAGAGCAGCGGGGTTTGCGTAGAGTTGTCAGTGGTAACAGATAAATAAGCGTGAAATAGTTAAGTTGGATCCCAAATGTTTACAATATACACTGTTGAACATGTTACAACAATACATTTAAAGAATAAGTGTGTCTAGTGAAAATAAGATTAAAACAATGTATTCAGGCCATAAAGAAATAATCACATACTTGATTTCATTGACCAAATTTATTTTATTTGAAAATATAATTGAACCCCCCATTTTTATTGATATATACACCTACATTTAATGAGGAAAATAATATTTAGAGGAATTAATTTCAATATTATATACTGAATTTCCCTGCTAGGTTTAAAAAATTTCAAATTAGTGAAATCATGTTTTAACGTAAATAACTCATTAAGTAGTGCATCTTTCATTTGATAAAAATATTCGAAAAGGGTATGAGAAAAACGTGAAGAAACATGATGGAAAGGGACATTACATTCCGTCTCAGACAACGTTCCAAATTTATCAACATTTGCCTATTATAATAATGCGTAACCGTTAGAAATAATGTGCGAAAGTATTTACACATGTGGCACCACTAGTTTATTATTTGAGTAAAAAAATATGTAAGGGTTCCGAACTAACGTTTTCCCTCGCTAGTGAAATAGGATTTTTTTTACCATCAGTAATGCAAGTGTTAATTTCATTTATTTTAATCGATTAATCGACAATCGGAAATTCTTTCGATTTTAGTAGTTTTTCTGCAAAAGAATATTAGAACTCATCGAGCAGGAGATAGGCTAAATCGCATTGCAAATAACCTCCGCCAGTATCGCTCCGCAAAGCCCACTCGGAAGAGCTCAAACAACAGACCCGACGAGACCACCAACTGCCCTGGAATCACTGACTCCCCAAGGAACTGCACCATCCGGCGACCTCAGAGAGCACAGCGCCTAAACCGTGGTCTCGGAGCAGCAGGAGGAGGGAAAGAGCGGGGATGTGCGCGGAGGTGCAGAGGGGTGGCATTGAGTGGAGCGGGGAGGTGGGGAGCGGAGCGAAGAGGTGGGGAGAGGAGCGGAGTGGGGGTGAGGGGAGCGGGGCGGTGGGAGGAAAGCGCCCGCGGAACTCCGCCGGCGTCGAACCGGGACCCTCGGCGGCGAGGGTGTTGGCGAGAGCGGGCTGGGCGGGGGCAGGGACGGGGACGGGACGCAGGCGAGAGCCATTCTCGGGGAACAGTAAGCCAACCGCAAGCCGCAAGCCGCGGTCTCGTCGCCTCAAGCGCCTGCACTGCGTTACCGCGCCCCGCTCGCCGCTCCGCCTCCGCCCCTGCAGTGCGACCCACCCGAGCAGAGAGCGCCCCGCCGCATCCCCACTCCAAACAGACCGGCTGACCCGCGGCCTCAGTCCTCAGTCCTCACCTGGTCCGTGACGCCCGACTGGCCTTTCGTGCAGTGGTCACCGGGCGTGATCTGTGCAGCGGACTTGAATGCGCCCTAACATTGATCGGGCTTTCGTCGTTTTTGGATCCAAAGTGCAAATGCTGAGACAGTCCTTGCTTTGCTTTTGGACCGAAATGTAGCTTTAGGATCTGATAAAGTTTACTTCAGCGTTGTGCGGTGTTAGCTTGGAATATAGTTATTTCATGAACCGAAATTATTAAAAAATATTATTTTTCGTTCTCGAGGTATTAAGTGGATTCACTCACGTAGAGGACGATCAGAATAAAGATCAAAATATGTAACATATTTTGAGAGGTCGCTGTGCGTTACTACGAAAACCTTTTTCCCTTCGGGATTACATGAAGTCCCTGATATCCACCGTTGTGCAAATGGAAAAAGCCTGTGAAGTGAAGTGAAGTTTCAACGTGAAGTGAAAATGTATTTTCTTCTTAATCTAAATACATCAATATATCATTTACACGGACTGACTCCAAACAAACGTCAATAATTCTTGGAGTTCGTCAAACTTTGGTAATTAAGTGGAATAAATATCAGGATCACTCCACCAAAAATCGTTTCCCGAAGTAAAATATTTATCATACCTTTTTTTCATTGTTGGCGTATATAGAATCGGATAACTCTAGAATACTACGTTAATTGACAAGAGCCAAAAACAGAATTAGTGAGCATGATCACACATGGCTGACTGACAAATGCGCACACAGTATGCCGTCACGGTTTTCAATTGGTGCAAGAGTCACAATAATATAATTCGACCCTTTATTTATTTGTACACATGAAGGAAATAGAAATCGTTCTCAAATATTTATATAAACAGTAGGAAAAGACCAATACTCCACAAAGAGGGAAAAGCTAAAATCAATTAATACAAATTAAGAATGTGAACTGCCAAGAAAAGATGACTATTGATGTGATAGGCGGGTTGAAAGAATGTTGCTGTAAAATATTTAAATTAGAATATTTCGCAACTAATAATTAGTAAGGGGACACATTTACGGGTATGTACGTTGGATGTACTTTCCGTTTAAATTACGTACTACCCGAAAAAGCAATTTTAGTGTTTTCACTTTCACAAAGCGAACCATTATTATTACATGATGGAAAACGCTTTTAAACAATTTCATAAACAAGATTATATTTTATCAGACTTCCGAGTAATAGCAATAAGCACATAAATCATGTTATACAGTATCTTCAGAGCTGAAGTCAAATAATTGCCTACCCAGCAACGTCAATATTCATGAGGAAGAACAAGATGAAGAATACAATGAAATTATGAATTATGCAGGTTTTGACAGGAATACCGAGATAGTACTTTAAATTTTTAATAAACTATTAGCTCGATACAAAGTAAGGGAACATTAAACCGAGGGACACGACACCTAGTAAATGCTGAACACACAATATATTGGAAAGTACCACGCAATGTTGTAACATAACATGATCATGTAAAGTAGTAATGTAAAATTGAGAACTTGTTAGTTGATAGGAACGAGAGTGATAGTCTATACTTTTATGAAAATAACCCTTCACAAAATAAAAATACCTCAATAACACAATCCTTTTTCTTCTATATTGAAATATTAATTTCCATCACACTACTCACCAATCTTTTCTTAAATTATTTTTATTAAACTTTAAATATGACCTATAACATTAAAAAAAATATCAATAGCAATCAAATTGATGACCTCAGCATTCCCACCATAGCATTTGCGTTTTGAAACGTATTTCTTGTGGTCACTGGGTATACTAAAAATATTCTGAATTAAATTAGATCATTGAAAGTAAATATTAACATATTTAACCAACGTGATGTTAAGTTCGAAATGAGCAAAAAAAGAAAATCTTTCAAATTAATTTTTCATAAATGCTTCCTTTTTTCTGTTATTTGTGTGAAAAAACTTTTTGTTATATGAATTTTTAATCATTTAATGGATAGATATTCATGAAATAGCATCACACATTAAATAAACACTCTAGAATTTTAATTATTTTTACAAGTATAACCATTTCAATGTACTTGTATGTTAGGTATTTCAATTTTATCATATAAACAAAAGCGAATCGAGTTTTCTCGTAATAATATTGCGTTTTCCTCTCCACGCTCTGTTTGTTTTCGAGGAGGTTTCAAGTATGTTACTGTAACAACGTAGTGTTGAGGTTGCCTTAGGTAGAAATATAAAACAAATATATTTACTGAGACATGGTAATTTACGATGGCAATCGTGTAAGTACAAATCTTTTTCCACAAGGCCTCCAAGACACTCACATAAATTCCTGATTTAATTTCACAGCCCTTTTTAATATGCGTTCTATCCGCCAGTTATTAAAATATTACTTTCTCGTTTCCCACGTAGTTATGCAAGATCGTCAAATAATCGATGTCAGAATTTACATTGGCGGAAATTCACATTTTGGAAAAATTCTCTGATATAAAGAAAGTTATTTTTAAAATGACTGTTCGATAACAACACTACCCCTTATTCTAGTTTCACTCTAAAATTTATATTACTCCATCAATCTGGAAGATTTAGGAGACCTACGAATTTCGTAAATATATTTATTATTGTTTTTTTAACCTAGACCAATTTTGTTTTCTTATATACTAATCTTATTCTTAAATTGCTTGACGTAGAAAACAGCCTGTTTAAAATAGAGATACGCAACTATTCATATTAATTTTGTTCAATATTTATTGACGTTAAAATGGTGAAACATTTTTTTATTGCAATGCGTTGTAGAAGTTGAAGAAGGATTACTGCAAGTAATTATTTTTTTGTGTAACACTAAATTCTTCAATTATCCTTATTATAATATAATATTATAATATGTGACAGCTAAAATAATTATTTTCCAGTACGTTTGTGTATATTTGTCCTGAAATGGGACGCTTTTTGACGACTCATAATTACGAATTGTGGATAAAAAATTATTGGTTTTAGGGTATTCAATTTTTTGACATTAGACTTACTTGGCGGAAATAATAGAGCAAACTACTAGGTTATTAAAATAACCGGTTATCACTTTTTTCATAAGCAAGGGTTTGTGCATAAACATTATATTTATGTTGTTAAAAAGTAATATGATTATATTTGGATGCTACTTTCTTCTGCCTGGGGCTTTGTCCAGCTTCAGGGGATTCTGATTTCGGTTGGTTGTTAGTGATTCCGGGCGAATCAACTACCCAGGTTATTAGTCCTGTAAGTGTAGTGTTTTCCCTCACGTGGTGGCTGTCATCTCCCCTGGTTGGATGGTGCGATCCTGTGCCGACCTACTGTCGGCTAGCGGAGTTTCCGCAATCAGGTATCTCCCAGCAGTGGGGCACCCCCCCCCCCCCAGCCGGGACAAGCTCTAAGCTCGCGACCGGTCCCGGCATGTGCATGTTAGTGTAAGTATAAGGTGAGGGAAGGACACGGAAAAGGAAGGAAAGATCGCGCGCGGTCCGTGGTCTGTTTGTTAGGGTATTGTCCGGCATTCGTCTGGCGTTGATCGGAGAAACCACGAAAAACTACCGATCAGAGGCCAATTTCAGATATCCATGCCGGGTATCCACTATGTCCCTTATTCAGGACACATATGAGCCGTTTTACACTAGACGCACACACGTGAGCTCCTCGATTTGTGGTCAGCCGACGCACAAGGCCTTCCGCCACAACACACATACACGAAAGTTAAGCGACAAACAACCACACCCACTGCGGGACTCGAACCCGCGACCTTTCGCGCCCAGGCGCTGAGTCGGCACACGCTCTAGCCACCTCGACCATCGACGTCGGCTGTCTTAAGCTATTATTATACTAATTAAAAAATACAATTTTATGCATTATGTGCAACAATATAATTTGATAATCACAGTTGTTTTATAGCTCAGAGGCACCCGTACGACTTTTCTTCATATGTTGCATAATGCACATATATGCCCAAACCATGCACAAACCTTTAGCTCCAGAATTGTTAACGAAAGCAATTTTTATAACCTTAGTTTTTCACTTTGTACACCATCTACGAGTTTATGAACTTTTTTCTAAAACCTTGTGTATAGAAAATGTTCATGGAACAAAATGGCGAAATAATGTGATCATTCTAGGAAAAGCCAATTGTTTATGACGTTTCTTAACCATTTCCAAACAAAGCTACTAAAATTATGTATATAGATATAATACAATTACCAGAGACTGAAGTATTGTAGTAACGATCTGTAATAGTGTGATTCAGCATTTCATACGAAAAATTGCGAGTTTTATGTGTAATGCGAGATATACGAAGTATGAATCTTACAAACAAAAATACAGTGTGCTCCCTTCCATGCGCAGACCACGTGCTTAGTATTTCAAGTGTAACATCCATTCTGTGCTTGGTTAGATTAAAACGTAAATGTATAATCCAGCTGCGATCAGACCTGAAGTTTTAGAAATGGAGAATATACTTTAAAAATAATTCACGTAGTTTCAACGGCTTCGTAGAAAAAGCTGCAAGTTTCCCTTGCAAACGTATTCGTAATACGAGTATTACGCGATATCCGTCACATGTTTCAGATTGATATGCACTGGAACACAAGCGTTTAAGACGAAATAACGGTCATATAGGCTGCGGTTGTTTCGTGGAAATACGCTTCCACGTGTGTGAAATTCGGTGGCCAACCCGGCGGCCACGCGGTGGGTCGGATGGTGATTTTGACCGGCGGTGGTGACAGCCACAAAACGTTCACACTGCCGTCAACACCGCCCTGTCGTGTGGTGTGCCGCACATTCGCTTCACAGCTTTGCTATGCCGCCCGGTTGCTCCCATACTCTGTCAACTCCGAGTCGCAGGTTTAGCCGGTTCCGACGACACGCGCGCCGTCGGTGGTTCAGTTCTCTCTAGTCGAGGTGAGTTCTACGATACCATTCAATCCTTTCCGAACACCTTGTTTTGTATTTCCACACGAAATGTATCAACAATTTTTATTTTCATTTCGTTCCACGCCAGCTAACCGACTTTTTTTTCGAATGCCGTTTCCTGACGAGCGTACACAATACGTTGCGTATTTGTTTATTCTGAAATCTTTACCCTTAACATCCAACCATTCTATCCATTACTGCTGCATATCGTAGACGCAGAACTTACATGATAGAAATTGTCCTTGAGTGATAAGTAAGAATGTTTTCGAAAATTGTAACCGATAAACATCGTTTTAATATTCTTTCACTCTCCCTTTCTTTTTCTTTTTTCATGGATTTTCCTCTCAAGTACTGAGAAACGAATGTTTTACATTGCAATAGCTAATGCGAATATAATAAAACCCCTTTTTCAAACCCATGTTTCGGAAAAATAACAATTGTTGATGTCAAGGCATGAGTTGATGCAACCTTAAAAAATCACTGGTGTATACATTTCACATGCAAATCCGTAGTAATTTTAGAATATTTATTTGGGGACGCTTCAACTACTACGGTCGTATGTCCCGTAAATGTAGAACATGTTATAGCATAGAATAAGCCGGGGTTCTTCTCCAGTTGAAATGTGAGATCCGTCGCCGACATACACGTCAGCTGGCGGGTACCCTCCTCCAGTATCTCCCCCAGCGGGCACTCACTCAGCCGCGACATGTTCTACGTTCCTTACTAGTATCCTGATGTGTCTGCTAGTGTAGAGCTTGTACATACAAGTGTGTGTGTAAGGGAGAGGAAGGGACAAGGTTCAGGATGGAATAGTCGCGCGCGGTTCATGGCCCGTTTGCCAGGGTACTGCCCTGGCATTTGTATGGTATTTGTCAGAGCATCCATGAAAAACAGCCGCTGGGAGCAGCTGGCCGCTGGAATTCTTCTCCAGGCAGCGACTGATTTCGACAAATCTACTGCCCAGTGTCGACTGACACCTTTGGGACTCGGAACTCCAGAAACTGCCGGCGAGTCACGCTGCAGCGGCAATAATTGTTACCATGGGCCATCTCAGCCGGTTACAACGATTTTATTGCCATTTTTCTTTGCGCTGTCTACGCTCGAAACCTTGTCACTTGCTGTTCACGTGCGTCACCCTGAGCTACTGCGCAGCCTACCCCTGTTTTGGGACTAGCGCTCGTAGCGTTGTTCTACTCCGCCCCTCACAATCGGCCACGCCCCTCCGCCGGATTCTGTTCCGCGTGTTCTCTCAGTTCACTGCACTTCGTGTTCTCCCAGTTTACACGCGTTCACGCACCTGTTACGACGTAGTCGCTGGTCGCTTGTGGCCAAGCAATGTAGGCGCAACGCCTGTGCGATGTTCGCGACACTGTCGTGGTTTCCAGGGTGTGGACGGGGAGGACGTGGAGGCTACATTCCGACATGTGATTGGAAACTTGAAATGTTATGATACTGAAGCATGAAACACAAAATAGTAATTATGAGGCAAAGACTATATATACAGATTCTTGCAAAAAGTATGGATACATGACGTGTAAATCTAAATCAATAAGGAACAATAGAAAATGATGGCAATGAAACATTATTTAGTAGTTTGAAATTAATGAAGCGGAAAAATAATTATATGTTTATAAAGCATTGAAGGCTTTCACGGCCGCAGTCAGTATTATTCATGTCTTCCAAGCTAATGGGCTGTAGTCCAAATGGCTTTGAACTGCCAAACGTTTCGCCCACGACTGCGGTGGGCATCCTCAGCGGCGAGGTCTCGGGCGAAGTGTCCGTGACGGTGGCTAATTGGCGACTGACCACGACCCATCAGCCCGGAAGACATGAATAATACTAAATACATGTATATTTATTCTGTTGTTTTTTTAA
The DNA here is from genome assembly GCA_017312745.1 of Gryllus bimaculatus. Classification (NCBI taxonomy): domain Eukaryota; kingdom Metazoa; phylum Arthropoda; class Insecta; order Orthoptera; family Gryllidae; genus Gryllus; species Gryllus bimaculatus. The sequence goes on along the minus strand of BOPP01000303.1, from coordinate 1,043,519 downwards.
TATAAGTCAATCTACACTGTTCAATCAAGGTGCTGTAAGTGCTCTTAACACTGATGCTACAATTATTATTTGACACTGATATTTTGCTCTTCGCAAGCTTATTGTCATTTCGTTCACCCTCACAAAGTTTCTTTGAGAGTAAATTTCCAAACACTTTTCGATTCAAAGTAATGAAATGTAACGGTGAAAATTGATTACAAATGAACTAAAAACGATACTCTAGAGTAGACTAACTTTTCAATAAAGATATTAGTGCGTTAGAAAATGAAGTCTGATAGTGCCTGAAAGACAAAATCAGGAGTTCTCGTTTCTGCTCTTATTTTCATCGTGTGATTTCTTGCGTTACTTATTACTATAGCGAGCGTTCCTCGCCACCAACATCATAGGCAAACCTACTTTTGTACTGCTTTTTAGTAAATTTAAACAAGTGGTGTTGAAACACTACATTCTTTCTAGCAATATTTCAAATGGCTGTGCAATTATAATACTAGATAAATCTTCAAAAACGTGGCCAACCAGCAAAAATTTTTTCCTCGCGCTAGGATTCTAACTTAATTTCTTAAAATTAACACAGCTTATTTGAATAAAAAAATAAATTGCCCTTATTTCAAACATAAATTATGTAAAAACGAAAGTATATTTTTAAATATATACTTTACTGTTGTAATGCTACTTTTTTGCAATTTTTGAAAATACAACATTCACTGAAAAATGGACATCGGCATTTTAAGCGTTTAATTCTATATTCAAAGAAAAAATAAAGACAATTTTTGAGCGTTTTTTTTTGTGAAAATAGTTGTTTAAAATTACATATTTTTCATGCAAAACGACACACGTTTTCGAAAAATATGTATATGTCCTTATTTAGAGATAGGTCTTTGAAGAACAGGTGTCATTAAGGAAAAAATCCATAACTTTTACAATTTTCAAAAATTCAGAGTTTTCAACCAAAATGGACCTGTGCCACTTTTAAGCCTCCTTTAAACTATCTGAACAAAAACGTTAAAAACCCATTTTTTGCTTTTTTAAAATGATGAAACTTCATGTAAAACCAGCAAATAAAAAAACAAATAAAAATCAAAGAGCCATTTCAAACTCGCTGGGCCTCGAATTCGTGCAAATCGATGGGGAAATATCAATTTTGGAGAAAACCGTCTTAACGTTTTAGGTGCTAGCTTTGTGCACACACAGACAGAAAAACAATGATAGACCAACACGCATACACGCTACACGCATACAGACAGGCAAGTTTTGTGGCCAATCGATATTTCGGTGTCAAGGACCCACAGAACGTGGATTGTGACAAGACAATATATTGGAGGACGTAATCTATTGCATATAGGATAGGATAGGTTGGGATAAAATTTTACCCTCTTTCGACACCAGGGTCCCACAACACAAATTTTTCTGAGGGAAAATCACTGATTTCTGACCGCAAATTCAATAATTTTTCTTTACTATGTAAGTTCATAGTACGTCGAGAAAGTAAAAATAATGTCCCCCATTTCATAGAGTTTTCCCACTTGTCTCACATCAGTAGTGTCTCAATGTGCACCATATCTCAAAATGCTCATCTTCCAGCCCCACGATCCTCCAGTAGATGGCGACTTTGTCCTGAGATACAACGCAAAAAAAATTAACGCGATAGAACAAGCTGGAGGGATCCGAACACGTCTAATCGTCAGGGAGACGAGGCCGTCCCCACCTCCGCCCCTCCGCGCCCCCCCTTCCCACGCTCCGGCGCGTCGGTCGCGCGCAGAAAGAGTAATAGCGGCGACCGCGCCACCTGCCGCGCGCGCCGTCCAATTAATTACTCGGGCTAATTAGCGTGGTAGGCGGCTCGCGCTCCGCGACGCGGGGCAGCCGAGGCGGCGGCGTCGATTACACTCGCAGCGGCTGACAGCGATTCCTCGCCGGCGACACTTCGCCACCCTGGAAGGGAGAGGCTGAAGGGCACGAGCCCACCCACCGAAACTAAAGGGCTGCATCCACCCTCAATTAAAATTTGCATCCGACTGGGTTGGCTCAGGGTAGCAATTGATGTCACTGCAGAGCCTCTCACCATGAGGTCCGAGGGTTCGAGTCCCGAAGGTGTGGCAGGAGTTTTGACACAAAATAACTAAATCGAATTCAGCCGGTGTCTGGAGGAAATTTCTTGCAACCGGCTCACTTGGTTAACACCAAGCGAATGCCGGAGCAGTACAGTAACAAACGGGCCACGGACCAGGCGTGATCTTTCCACTCTCATCCTTGTCCACATCCCTTATTTACACACACATTTACAGGGAGTACGTAACCACACTTGTCAGGAGGCCAGTAGGGAGCTTCGAATCTATCATAGCTGGAGTGGTGCCCTATTGGTGGGAGGTATCTGTTGGGGAAAACCCCGCAAGTCGAAGGCTAGGTTGTCGCCGGACCTTCGCCAAGATAACCCTTCCCTCCCGTTATAAAAATATGTTCTACACTTACGGAACTAATGACATTAAAAGTAGATGCTCCAGGAATCACCAATCAATCAATAAAAATTGTATGTATGGCTCGTGCATCTTGTAACACTGTCACCGACGCTGTTTCCCTAATTACTGTAGGGAATATTTACAACCGGCCAAAGGAAGGCTTCAAATGGTTCCAAGCCTCGATTGAGAGTAGATGGGACTTACATAAATCCTTTCCTGTTACAAATGTCACGAGCCCTAATTGTGAAATCCTAATTTTGGATTGGCAAAAAAAGATTCTAATTTTTTTGCAAATTGCCTTTGTCCTCAGGCCCCTTGTCTCCGGTCGATCATTACAACTATATAACCGTGGTACATTTATGTGATTAAGATTTACTTATTTTACTAATTAACTTTACACGGTTTGTCTTTTCATATTTCCCTTTCATAATATCCTCTCATAATTCCCTCTATAAGAGAACAATAGCATAATTAATCTGTTTTATATTTCCTTTGTAACAACAATCCTCTCGATTAAGCTAAGTTTTGTTGTGTACATCGCGATACGAATTAAAAGCAATAATAAGCGTGTATCTTAAAAATAAATCTGATTGCATAACAAAATTTTGAATACTCCACAGCATTTACTAGGCTGTCCGGGTGACGTCATGGACGCGGCGTCACCCGCACAGCCTGATACTGATTCCAGCCGCGGAAGCCTACGCTCTTTCCCCATAGCAGTTGCCATTGATTCCTTGCCGCATACCCCACCTCTCCTTCTCTGTCTTGCCGAAAGGTTCGGATGTCCCACGGAGGGCTACTCCACAAGTTTCAAAAATACCTCGCATGAGTGCTTAATGACAATAGTCGTAATTCAGTCAACTGAATCTGCAGGTAGCGGAAAACGAGGTTTCGTGATTTCGTTGAGTGAGATGTTTACGGTGCGTGGGGAGAATAGACCAAAACTGTTCACAATTAGACTAGACAAGAAATGAACCTGAACTTACTCTCTACGAATAAGCGCCTACAAGAGAATGGACAGTGACGAATTCAACACATACTCGTATATAATATAGTAATGATAAAGTTGATTTTAATATCTTGGAAGACGAGATTTGCAACGTCCAAGACAAAGACGTATCAGTAAATGCGGGCCAGGTTACAAGGCGAATTGAAGACCTAGATACCAATTCGTACCTGGATACAAGTATGTAAATAGAGCTATGCTTTTAAGAGAATTTAAGAGACGAAGTTCGAAAATTGAGTAACAGATCCAATCAGAAAAATAGAATCACTGAACCAATTGAATAATAGAACACCAAGTGAAAAGGATTATTGAGATATTTTTGCAATATATATAAATTATAAAGAATTCATCAAAATATTCATCACAGTTACTCAGAAATATTTAGTTAAAATAATTTATTATACGTTATTAAGGCTTAGAATGACAGTTACATAAGAAATTAGAGTGAATTGATTAATTTGCCACATTTTGAACATTTTATTATTTTTCTGCATCCCAGTTAATATTTTATGTTAGAGAAACTGTTCAGTGAAAGTTCATCTGACGTTTTTGGGTTTTCATGTGTGAATGTTGTACATGTTTTAAATTCAGATCCTTGCGACCGACAACTTCAGAAATTTTCTTAAAGAATTCGACGGCACATAGTTTTAAGTGTAGGTGGGACAACAATTTTGAAAGCCATTTGCCTAATGCTGTTTCTCAAATTTCTGAATTCTCAATTTGTATCCTTTTACAAATGGTACTTGCAGGACTTTTCTTTTTGAGAGTCAATTCTTCATCTCTGACAAGACTCACAGACATGCATACACGATAAGGTGAAAAATCACCTATCTCTTCCTCAGTTTGATCCATTTTCCAATAACTGGCACCACCACCACTACTATTTTTTCAAGCGTGTGGTACAAGTTGCACTTGCAACATCGCGCGCGAACCTAGTGTACCCGGCAAAGCGGAATTCTCTGCTAACATGAACAAAAAGCTTGGGCTTATATTTTGACAGTGGCGGCTCCCTGGAGTACGCAAAGCAGGCAGTGCCTACCCTGATGAATATGTACTAGTTTAATACATTTTATAATAAAAAAAATAAACGACTCTTACAATTTCAATATGGTGTAAATATTATTCATCTGGAAATGTATGATGAACATTTCATTATCGTTGCACAAGACATATTTATAACTCTAGCGTTTTCTAAGAGCCATGCGATGTCTCGACTGTTCCCGTGGTGACATGCGTCCGCTAGCACCTCTCAGGGTAGGCACTGGGAGCTGCCTCGCTTCGCTTCGTATTCCGAAGGTCTCAGTAGAGGGCGTTGATTTGTTGAAGAGTTGACATGCGGAGAAAGTGGTTATTATTTAAGAAGTATTTATTTTTCCATTTTAAATACGTATGCTGCGAATTATTAGTCTTACTTGATTTTTTATATTTAAATCTCATATTACATTAATACATTATTATGACAGAAAGATTATGAACTGAAGATTATGAGAATTAATACATTATTATGAACTACTACGTACACTGTTTTCTCGTCTTAACGACATGGAAAGAAAAAAATCATGGACAATGTTCGACCTACGCCTATGTCAAGTATTATTGTACATCGTGCTGCGAAATGCGTACAACGAAATGCAAGAAAATTCAATCATTCGTGTTATGATTCACAGTAATGGCTAACAGATAGTTAAAGCTACACTTCATTGTTAACCATGCCCTTTGTTGTCAATTACGAAGAGTACGTGGAACAGATATGGGTATTTTGTCATGAAATATTTAGAAGCTATATAAAAACCTTAAATGTCAAAATGTCACATGAATGAGTGATGAAAACCAGAACGGCTTAAGTGGCATTTTATAAATTCTGAGAAAAACTTGCTTATTTTACGCTATATTAAGTGGCAATGTATTTTCGTGGTTTGAACTAACAATTATATCACCGTGGTTTTAATGAGAAAATAAAGCACTACGACTTTACAGTGATATTGACCTAAATAAAGATTTCTCTGAATTTATACAATGTCACTTATAACGTTCTGGTTTTCACCAATTCACATGTAATTAAGTGAATCTTAAATGCCTGGGAAACAAATTGAATCCAATTTCTGTATTATTGTCAGAAGAACACAAACTCACAAATTTTTTTAGAATCTGAATATATCGAAATAACAACTGCACGTACTTCATGGAAATAATTCTTTGGAATGAGGTCCCCATGCGCATATCCCAGGAGCAACCGCTATTCAGTAATGGTTTGACTATCCTGAACATTTGTTCACGAGCCGCCACTGGATTCTGAACGATTCTGAGCCATAGGAATTTTGCATGAAAAGTTTCATATCTACCATAAGTTTCCGTCGTGTTTCAGAAATCTCACGGGTTTCGAAAAAAGAAAAGGATTCACGCGTTAACAGTGTAATTCAACAATCACTGTTATTTCCTCTAGTTGCTCAGTTCTTAATATTGAGAAAAATGCGGAATTGTTAATTATACTAAGGAGACATTTGAAGCCAAAATGGTTTTTGTTTGCTATGCTGTGTAATATCGTTCTACGCGTGCTCTACATGAAAACTTTTTGCGCAATTCGTGATAAATGAAAAATATTTTATTGTCGCCTTTTGATATGAATACGTGTAGCCTTCAAAAGTTAATTGCGACCTCTATCAAAACTCTGGAGTATCAAAATACGGGTCGTTCTCTTTCTTTATAAAATGGATAAATGTAAAATTAACACATGAAAAAGATATAAAATACGAGTTCTATAAAGAAGATAACATCTGAATAAATTTAAAAAAATAATCGAAATGGTCTTAAAACGGCGGCACATTGTAATATTCCTCTCTGAAAAGAAATATTAAACTTACACATTTTAGGTACGATCGCATTTTACATCACATTTAAAATGCAAATCAGTTCTTGATACATTAAACGCACAACGATATTATTCTTTTTGAATACAACAGTCACAAAATATATATACGCAACGATATACCTTCCGTAATATACAGAGCTTAATTTATTCTTTCTAGAAATATTACAAAATATAGCAAACTCATTACACAAAATGAAGTAAAATTCTTTGAATATTCCAAGGTTGCTCCTGACAATTGTAAAATAAATTATTATTAAGGGTCTGTTTGGTGGAGGTGACTAGGAGCGCGGATCGATACCACCCTGTATCCCAAATGTTACGAGTTCGAATACCATCCTGATCATGGATAATTGCTCCTAAGCTTTCTTGTGTGTGTGTGTGTTTTATCGATGAGGGACTGTCGTTCTGCTGACGCTAGGACTGCTGACTGCTGATCTGCTGATCCGAGGAGCTCGCAAGCGTGGTAGTGCCTAGAGTTTGTTTCAAAATACACCTCATTTGAAGTGTAGAGCGTAACATCCACTAACAAGAAAAGGTCCCTACAAATAATAATTATTGTTATATAAAATCATAGTAAACAAAGCAAATAGAAACAGTGATATAAACAAAGTATTCGGAGAAATAACCTATCTACCACGAACCCATTACGTAATTCTTAGACCAAGAAATGTCGAAATTTATCATGATTTCGAGATGCATGGATTCATGTAATTTTGGAATTTTTCCTGGGCTTATAATTATAAGAACTATACTTTATTCAAATGTGTGTATACGTAGTTCAAATTTTGCGAGGGAATCACGGAAGAGAAATAAAGGGGCAGGAACAGTACTCCGACTGCTTCGCATGATGTATCTCAGGGTTCACATTTTCAACGCAGTGCGGGTACTGCATCCGTGTGCGTAAGTGAAGAGAATAGTTTCGGTGAAACTTTCGAAATCACTGCCAACATATTTGCGGTTGCCAGAGACACATCAGCTGCACGCATGGACTCTCATTCCTATTTCACATTTGTGCAAAGTTCGTACAATGGAACTTCACACATGTAAGGCATTTCATCAACATCACCGCATTGCAGATATTCGTACTTCTGCTAAAACGCAAAGAGAAGAATTGGAAAAGCTAGAAATAAATAAGACCAGAAGGAATGAGATTGAAATCAATATGAGATGAGATGCGCAGGCAAAAAAGTCAACGTTTTAAGAGAAAATCTTTTCTCCTGACAGATGTGAACTTTGTGTTTCATGTCATTTTTTATACTTTCAAACGGTAACTTTTGCTTTGAATATGTAGTTGAATAATTCTTCAGAGAGGTTGCTGGTAGCAATATTAATTATGGACAACATTAAAATAATAAGAATGAAGAATACAATTGAAATCAGCAAGAGGATAGAACAGTTTTGAAATTAGAAAGTATGTATGTATTTAGCATTTTGGGTCGAATATCCAACTTTGTCGGCTATCTGACGGCGTCCCTCATGCCGCGGCCTTGTTTAATTCGCAGACTTGGGGGAAAAATCATACAGTGAAAAAGTCGTAACTATAATGTGAATTATTATTATGTCATAAAAAATAAATGCAAGTGAGATGATAAAGATGTGTAAGAAGAATGCAAAAAGTAAAGAGTCACAAACTTGCGGTGACCAATTTTATTCAGAAGTGGAGGAACAATGACGTAAAGATTTAGAAAATAAGGCAACACTGAACATCTTACAGTGAACTTCATCATTGGCAGTTGAAGTGTGAAATAGACGGACTATAGAATACTTTGTATTACCAAAGCAATTAAATGCTGTTGAAAAAGACAAGAAGGAAGAAAACAAATTACTGGTGCAACAAAAACACATACTTTCTTACATTATTTAGAAGCATTATTCAAAATTACGCGAAAACTACTCATATTTACAGTAAAGTGTACATGACAGTGGATACATTAGTGGACATTAGTGAGTCTGGTATTTTGCCGATATTTTGTAGACTGGTAGGTAGGGTAGGTGATTTAAAATCAATATAGTTTTACTACTCACATATAATATCAAGAGTCTAGTCTTCTGTAATATGATTTCTCCGCTTCATTTTTACTACTTCCTAAAAGTAAGTACTATTTTAAAAAAACTTCAATGCTTTTCAGTCTTGGAATTATTTAAATACACAACGGAGCTAGTCATATAATATCAAATATTTAGGAAGCATTTATTAAGACCACCACTATACAATGATACAATAAAGACATGGAAAGACAGAGATTTAATAACAGGAAAGACTCTTCTCAAAAATAATATGCTACGAAGTTCACTGACGAAAGAAAACGACAAGAAGTGGTGACACGAAATTATGAGCGAGTTTAGGTTATGGAGAATGCATGAGGAGAGGCAATGCGGCAAAAGCGTCGAGAAATAAAAAAGGAAACTATTAAATGCACTGATAGAAGTACGAACGATAATGTAATTGTGGATCTGAGGAATGCGTATCTACACCACTGCAAATAAATAAACTGAAATAAATGTAAGTACACTTCACAGTAACTTAATTTAATACAGTCGTAATTTCAGAAACAATTTTTTCAACATAAACAAACAGGTGAAAAATAATTTATAATAAAACTATTAATAATTTGACTATCCTTCGGCCATGGGCAAGAGGAAACAGGGGTCTTTAAAACTCGAAGAGTAACGAACGAAATGATGGATAAAACCTGCTTCGAAAATATTCAGTTGTTTTTACTTTTCCTCGTAAAAATGGGATGTACATTTAGTTCAATGACCTTGGAATTGAAACGAGGTGGTCGAAGACTATCTCGGCCGTCACATCCACCGTGAGGACAAACGAAGGAAAAGCGGACGGTGGTAATGAAAGGTACTAACAGAACAGTGAGATGCATTTAAGGAGGAAAATGTTGGCGTATGTATGTATGTATGTATGTATGTATGTATGTATGTATGGGTGTATGCACATAAGTGGTTAGTGGCGATTTGGGTCGATTGTTCGACTTTATCGGTTAGCTAACGGTGTCCCACATGCCTGGGACTAGTTTAGTTCCCAGGCTCGAGAGGGCGGTAAGGCACATGGCGAACGTTACGGATTTTCCTAGCATAACTAGTTATTCCCCAACCCCGGATCCCACGACGGGAAGCTAGTACGCCACCTATAGGCCTAGATGTGTTTTTGAATAGAATACATTTAATTGAAAACAATTTAAGAGAACTGGAAAAATCACTTGGGAACCTGATCCGTTCTTCAATTCATTGTCGCCACGAAAAAAATGAACATTCGAACATTTCAAATGTTAAAGAAATATTCCGAAGTCTTTTTACAATTACATTATTGATGTAAATTGATTTTGATTGATTGATTGATGTTTCTTAGTGAAATCAGGTTTTCAAATTTACTTCGTTAAATAATAACATGTAAATGTTTTAAACATATTAGTAATTTTAGTGTGATTTTGAGTTAAATCGTGCCAATTTATTTAAAGGAACGTGAACAACATTTTTCCAAAAAGGCTGTATTTTAAGAGCGTAGATCGCAATACCGACAGTACGTGCTCATTTTCCAGAACATGAAAATGCTCATTTTCCAGAACATGAAAATATTTTGAATATATATTTTGGTAGAACATGTTGAAAAGACTCGTTGGACCAATGGGGCGATTCCTTTGTAACGAAAATATTGTTGGCCGACATAACATAGGCAATGATGTTTAAATGTATCAAATTTTCGTAGGGGTTGTTGTGGTATTGTAATATATTTCAACACAATATCATTCTACAGCATCCAGCATACGACACGTTGCACATTATAATATTTCTATGAGTTTAAATACTTAGAAATTGTATAACTTCGTCTTGAAAATGTAGCACTAATTTCAGAGACTATGCAAATTAAATAATTTGTAACAAATAATATTTCAAATTAAAATTCACTCAAAACCTCCTCCAGAGTCGACCCCATTTTATTCGTGCAAAACCGTGTGTATTACATGATTCTATATTTAATTTAAAAGAGTTAACGTTATTTTAGTTCATGAACACGATTAAGATCTGGTATGGATACATCTTATACAGGAAGATGGTAAAACCGAAAGCATTGAAACGAGGATTGTCGGAGCCCGCTGCGCGGATCGAGGTGGTTCCCCAACCACAGGGTGGGTGGGTGCTTGCGGGTAGGGATGGGCGACTTTTAAATACTCTTAATCAATGAATTTTTAATCGAGTATATTTTTTTATTAGATTAATGTGCATCTATTAATAGTCCCGAATTAATCAATGAATCTTATATAATCGATTAATTTTTCACATATTTAAATAATGCGGAAAATCTTAATTTTTAATTTGTAAATTAATTTATTTTAAGCAAACCTACCACAATAACGCGAGTCATTCTGTTTTATGTTTTGTTAAATTTTATTTATTAATCTTGATGGGTTTAAGCCAAATTTAGTTGTTGTTTTAATGAAATCAGAAAAAGCGTGTTCATCAACTAAACTAACGTTGACGTTTTCAAATAAAATATACGAGGATGTAATTCACGCAGTTTTGCACAAATAAAATGCTTAATCGAACAAATCTCAATTCTTTTATTTTCTTCTAATAAACGACAAAATAAATAAAATTAACTTACACAAAACTGTTTGATACAATATAAACCTCAATAACAGTTCTTCAAGTGAACAACGCCGAATAGAAATATAAAATACTTATATTAATTTCTAGAGACGAGGAAATCCGTTGCTTCAGTCCAAAAGTAGAGATGTACTTACATAATTTGCTCGTCTTGAAAATGAATATTGGAATTAGAATAATCGAGCAAATAATCGGAAAAATTAATCGTTGTGTGCATTATTCGGTGTAAAGATAATCGATTTCAAGTTTTCGATTAATCGTATAGAATAATCGATTGTTTAACTAACCGCGATTAAATCGCCCATCCCTACTTGCGGGTCTCGGAGAGGACTGGCGCAAGTTTCAGAAACTTCTAGCCTCGGCGCCCGCCACGGGTAAATGAACGGCCCCGGGGCCCGGCAGTCCAGTTAGAGGCTAAGCTGTGCAATGTGTGCATCGCGATGGACAGCTGTGCAGTGGTCAGTGCAGCGGACAATGTAACAAGGTAAAGAAAGTGAGCCGTGTGAAAATAAATAATCGAAAGAAATGAGCCGTGTAAAAAGAATAATCAAGTGAATAGAAACTCAAGAACTGTGAAATAAATATAGAAAAACGTCTATTTGTATCAGTACTTTTAGCACATTGCAGACTAGTGACTTAACTCAATTAAGAAGAAAAAAAAAACAACGACTTTATTAAAATAAATACCTCTGATTTTTAATTCACAATCAAGAATCGATACTGTATTGAACGACACGGTCAACACAAATAACATTCTCAGTTGTTTATAAACCTCGACTGTCGCTACGGTTTACATGCTTCCACCACGTTATTCGCTGTTTTTTGGCCTAATAACGTTAATACCTAGTAAAAGAAAATTTAACAGAGCCCTGCATACCTACCCAGTGCAGAGTAAGGAGGCGGGGAGTATGCTCTGTGTCACGAAGGCACCGTAAGAACTCCGAAGGACGGGGAAAGACGACAACGCCGCAGTGTTAGTGTCGGTGGTGCGTTTAATAAGAGGCGGTAACGCGACTGCCGTCGGCTTCCGCGCGTTCTTGCCGCGCCGCTCCGCGCCTCCGCCGTGGAAAACACTTGAGCCTTTGCGTGGGGATAATATCCGCGGCGCAACGGCGCTGCTTATGACTTCTCTACTCGCTTTCCCTTCTCCAAATTAACAGCAAAAATGGAGCGTCTGGCGTGACACCCTTCCTGTCTCGAAACGCAGCGAACTACCTGACTAAAGATAATGCAAAACACGTTTTAGACAATACACGGCTTGCTTTATAATAAACGAGAAAAAAAGTTCAAAATATGAGAAGCGATTTGTATTCTATCTGTGGTGATTGTTCCCAGAAATTGTAGACAACTTTAAAATAGATGTTAATTTTCTTATTAATAAGGTATAATATCGCAAACGTATTTACACATCATACAAAATGTTGAAGTTATAGAAAAAATACACTTATAGTTCCAAGATTAACATAAAGTCATTCGATGTCATGCCTATAGGTTACATGTAATCTTAAATATTTCTTATTAACTGTTATTTCCTTCATATCAGCATTCAAAGTCATGGCCGGCTTCGAAAAATTATCAACATCACATATTCTCATAGCATTTCACTACATTTAACGTAAAGTACACTAAAATGGATGGCGAGGTCCAGCATCGACCTACATCTGCTTGCGGGGATTTTCCCCACCCAGCTATCTCCCATTAGAAGGGCGCCGCCCCAGCCGAAACAAGCTCTAAGCTCACGACCGGTCTCCCGACAAGTGCGACAGTGGTGGTCTCTCGGTAGGGCATCTGAGTGTAAGTTTATGTAAGTAAGGGTGAGAATAGGACAAGAAAGAGAAAGGAAAAGTCGCAGGCGGTCCTTGGCCCATTTGTTAGAGTATTCCGGCTACTCCGGCATTCGCCTGGTGTTGACCGGAGAAACCAAGGAAACCTACCGATCAGCCGGCCGGTAGAATTATCTTACAGCTGCTGAATTCGACCCAAATGACTAGGTGGTGTCGAAATTCCTGCCACCATCGAGATTCGAACCCTAGGACCTCCGTCAGAAGCACTGCAGTGACATCAGTTGATGCCCTGACTCATCTTTGCCGATTAATGAACCAAATGAAATATTTTACCTATGTTCAATATAATCATTATAAAATAAAAAAATAGCTTCTATTTTGATGTTTAGAGTGATCAGCACCTGGCTAAAACAGTTATGCGGCACAAAAAGCTATTGTTATATCTGTTAGATTGACTTCAAATGTTTAATGTCGTCAGATGAAACGTTGCATGATTCAGAGGAGGCACGTGCTATTACCTTCAAGATACATTACGTAATTAGTAGTGCCTCCCCCAGCGGGCACCGCCTCAGCCGACACAAGCACTTAACTCCTGACATGTTTGATAGTATTGTGTGTGTGTGTGTGTGTGTGTGTGTGTATGTGTAAGGGGAAAGGAGGGGGCAGGAATGAAGAAGAGAAAAATGCGCGGTCTGTGGACAGTTTGTTAAAATACTGCTCCGACACCTGGTATTGTTCGAAGAACCACAGAAAACTTCCGATTAGAGTTCCGTCTCCTATAATTCTCCTCCAGACAGCTGCTGAATTATTCCTAGCCCTATAGCTAGAGTCGAAAATCTATCAACCATCGGGACTCGAGCCCTTGGACCTCCCGTTAACAAAGCTGCAGCCGCGACGTTTGTCGCCACTGCGCCAACTCAACGACAGCGAGTTGGAAATCGCGCAAAAATGCGATGTTGATGTGCCACCATGCACAAAAACGACAGCAATTTCTCGACAATTCTGCTCTGGAAATGATTTTTCTCTACAGTTTATTCTTTTTCTTCGTGTTTCTCTCATTTTCATTCACTCTCTCTTCTTTATTGTCCGCCCAAAGCCCCCACGGGCACCGTCGGTAACAATCCGCCACCGACCGCCGCTATTCGGTTACACGCGCTCCGTTTTTTCGTATAATAATAGTTTTAGTTCCGTAGCGAGTGCTCTATTTCATAAAGAACAGGCCGGATCCGCCCCCTCAACCTCCCCCGCCATTTGATCTATCGGCCTTTTGTTTGCGGCTTTCGGCACCGCCCCTGCACGATCGCTTCACTCGCGGCGACGCTCACTACACGGTGGGTGGGGATTTTTATTTTTACTCTCTTTCCGTGGGACGATGCACCTCACCCTTTCTGTGCGTCGAACCGCGTTCTCTCAGAGCTCGATCAAATTCTTTTGCGGTGCATCAATTAAGGTGCAGATTCTTGTTCCGCATACGGTACCTCCACCTCACCCCACCCCACCTCGTCATCCTGTCTCCCCTCGCAAAAGCCGCGTTTCCCCTCTCCTGGATCTGTACCTCTCCTTCGATCGCCGCTTCAAAGCACACGAGGGAAATGGAAAAGCAAGGTCTGAGCGGAATCTTCATTAGATTTTTTTTTAGTTTCGTGGAAGCATCGAATCCTTTTTACAGCCTCTCTTTGTTCCTCCTCCACATGGTGCGCTAGGCCGCGCGCTTGCAGCAGACTACGCTCGAGGCTGGCGCAGATGCCTAGGAAACGAGCCAAGTGCGGCAAATGGGACTGTGAACTTAGCTCGTACAGGACGACAAGTCGGTGTATTTTTTTCGCAGCGCGTGTTGGTGACATCATTAAAGCCATGTTGGCACTCGCGTGTGGGAGCTTAATATTTCATCCTCTTGGACTTATTTACTTCAGTGGTATTCACAAATGACCTGGTACTACTCCAGTCATAAAATCTTGCGTTTGTACGTAGGTACTATTTGTTACACACAACTTACTTTACTTTTAAAATAAAATTTTTACAATTTTGGTTTTTAAAATAGTCATATTTCATATGTAATTAATATATATATATATATATGTGTGTGTGTGTGTGTGTGTGTGTGTGTGTGTGTGTGGAGAGAGAGAGAGATTTTGCGCGATTATTTTCTGAGATATGTGATGCGATAACCTTGAGAGTATTTTTGTCCTCAGTAATATCTTTTCTAATGACGGAGATAATGGCGCGAGACAATCTTATATGAGATAAGCAATTTTTGGAGATTGCGAGGGACGCGTCAATTCATCCACATTTCAGGAAAGAAATGAAGAAAGAGCAGCAAAACATATTATATTCCTTCGTATTTTCGCATTTCTCACCGTCTTCCATCTCAGTCATGTCAAAAACTGGCACAACTCCAGACGTTTCGCCTTTTGTCGTAATTGGTAGATGTAATGAACGAACTTCATCGAATTAAAACTTCTTTCATTAGTAACACATTTCAACTTCATAATTTAACCCGTATAATATCGACACGATTGCGGGGAGCTGCCAAAGCAAAAGAAAGAGTGCACATTAAATAAAAGTAATTTAATGAAAACTGAATGTAAATATTCATACGAGGAACTTAGAATTTTGTACTGAACATCGACTTCTTCAAAATAATAATGTAAATGTTTACACAAATATATTTACACAAATATGTTTACACAATAATGTTTCATGTCAATGTTTGCACAAATTAAAGAACATTAATAACCACTGGTCATTTTCATAATATTTGCACTGTCCTATGTATTCGTTCTCAATGCACGCGAATAGTGCTGATTGATTTTGATCAATCAGCACTATGCTAATGTAAACAGTTCATCAATAGTCGTCATAGACGGTGTGTCATATTGTTAAGATATGCAATTAGCATGACATACAAACCAAGAACACTCACGCCATTAGAAAAAAGTATGAAATATATTTCAGTAAAAGAAACTACTTATAGAGTACCTCAATTAACTTAAGTTCCTATTTATAAATATGGATATAATGTTATCCATCATGAAATATTGAATACGTTTAAGGGAATCTAAACTTAACCCTCATTATATTCAACTGCATGAACTTCCGAGACAATAAAGAGGATACCATCAAGAAGCACTATTATTCAAGGGTTCAGAAACACCCGTATTATGACAGAGACATTATTTGTAATTTCTCGGAAAGGTTTGTGTCTCTCAGACCGTAGTCTGAGGCAATTATGTTATATTTTCCCACAAAAACTATATTGGAGAATTCAAATGTTTAAATAATTACCCTTCATGTTCTCGCGACAGAAAGTGATCCCTCGAAGTGACACAAGGTAAGCGATAAAAACAAAATCTAAAGTTCATTTGCCGTTGCAAATAGTGTTTGTTAGAAGGGGGAATTTTATAATTAATTATTGCAGAAAACGCTCGTTACTGCCAGTATTCATAACTAAACTAAATATAATATAAGAGCTAGGGTAGTCAGATATTTTAATAGTATTTAACCGCTCTAAAATAAGTAAAATTATCGTTATAAATATATAATATAAATAAATAAAAAGTAACGCATTACTTGTCTGTTCACAAATTCCAAAAACAAATTAAGTTACGTAATGGAATAACAAAACGAGTAATCAATTGATATTTTACTTCCTGATACAAAACGGAGATTCGCGAAATATTACTGTGCATCTTTGAATTTCGCAAAAAATTCCAAATGACAAAAAACAGGCAGCACGTAACATAGAGCTAGAATTTCCAAAGTAGAAATTTTGCAATTCCTCCTACGCAAAAAGAGAATCCATCTCGAGACATATGTAATAGGTATTGCAAAACTCACCCTTTAGACAAATTGAACTTATCCGACACTATCTCTACATTTTAAGCGCTTTACGCATTCCGTAGGAATGTGCAGTCTCTTCCAGCCACTTCGACGCAACAGTTCGTTCCAGTTGCGATGGTAGCAAGATTTTCAGTCGCTGTCTGGAGGCGAATTCTAGGAGCGATTTGCTCTGAACTATAGTTTTCCGTGGTTTCTCCGATCAATACCAGGCGAATGCCGGAGCAGTACTCTCACAAACGGGCCACGGACAGCGAGTGATCTTTCCTTCCTCTTTCTTCTCCTATACTTACGCTTACTTACACATACTACACTTACATGTACGGCAATTCCACACATGTCTGGAGGTCATTCAAGAACTTAGAACTTGTGTCGGCTGGAGCGGTGCCCCACGGGTGAGAGATACCATGCTAAAAAACAGCTAGCCGACGAGTCGTTCGCCGCCGGATCTCGCTAATCAGCGGGGGAATTTCACCTCTCGGGATAAAGCAAGCACTACACTTACGGGACTAATAAACCTATCAGTTGACGCGCCCGGATATACTAATCAATCAGTTAATCTATCAACAGTTCGTCCGTCCTACCACAACTTGCCTTCGTGGACTTTCGGTTCTCTTCCCACCGTCCTTCCACCTTAGCGAGATTTCCGGGGCGACCGCACGGCCCTCCGCGAATGACTGCGAAGAGGTACGATTCCGTTTTAATTGCCCGCTGGACGCGCCAATCGTATTTGCATATGCAAATCGCTGGCAGCGCGCAGAGGTTTAAAACGTTTCGGGAGTGGGTGTGGCCCAGCGGGCGACAAATCGAATTCGACGCCGCCGCCGCGGGAGGGAACAGCCAGGCGCTGCACTGCACTGCTATGCTCTGCACGGAGCTGAACCGACGCGCACGCAGAACCCGGGACCGCATGGGATTAAGCTAACGATTTTTTTGTGATGTTTAGGGCAGCGATGCGCCACTTTAATGTCCAACGCTTTAGTCAAAGGCGTACTAAATGATCTGATATCATTTATCATGATTTTATCTGTGGAAATTCAAACGGGGGTACGGATTTAACCATTCATATGCATCTAATCACACATGCCCAATGTATAACACAAACCTAGAACTGCGAAACGACGCGGAAGAGCACTTCGATTTTAGCAAACTTCGATAGGCAGCTCTTTATTATTATTATTATTATTATTATTAATAATAATAATAATAATAATAATAATAATAATAATAATAATAATAATATTTTTTCTGAAAGCTCTTGACAATCTTATATTTTTAAATCTGGACCATTCAGCGCTATTCAATTATGTCCATTATTAGAACGTTTGCTGGGTACTTAACTCCTCACTTCATCAGGTACTGAAATGAACATCAATATTGTACAATGCAATGATCTATCACTATGTAACTCATGAGAGAGATCAACCAGAATACGTACCAGAATAAAGTAAATATAAAACATGCTAAAATTTTCTGGTTGCGAGCGACAGCAGGCGTTAACAGTAGGTTTTGCAAACTGTTTGAATACAGTAAAAGAGTATATTGTCGAAACTTACAGTTAAATCATGTATTTTGTAGATCATTATGTCTATTTTTATTTTGAATATAAAAGTCATAATTTTGATTATGAAAGGAAGAAATGTGAACGCATTAAAAATGTTTGTTAGATGGTCTATTGCATTTCTTGTTAAATCTTTAATAGAGGCTGTCGGTATTCTGTCAGATCCTACTACTTTGGTGGCGTCGAGAAGTCTGTGTCACTGAAGGTCCATGGAGTCTGTGTTGCAGGGAGTTGAGGTCGGCTCGTAAGGACGTTCAGCAAGACTTGTGTGGGGTATTGAGGATTGGATATGGAACTGGGAAATTTTGTGGACAGGGAGGGGGCGAAACTTGCAACAACTGTCTATGGCTTGTACGTAACTCGGTCTTGTAGTTTGATAGGGGAGATACGGTTGTCAGTTGTTTTTTTTTTTGTAATTTAATGACTTTCCATACATTGTTGGGCTGTTTCAGGTTTGCGTCACGTAGTATCTCATCCCATTTTGTAATTTCATGTCTTACAAGGGCGGTATGTAGTAGTCGTTTCGTCTATTTGTAAGGTTATTTGTCTTCGGGTCGTCTCGTTCTGTAGTATTTTTTATAGTTGGCGTTTTTGTCGCATGAGGCCAATGATTTTAAGAAGTGCCTGTTTGCCAGATTTGGATGGTTGGGTGGTGATGGTAGCTTGTAGAAGTGGGTGATGTGGTGTTTAAACTGATCAATGACATTGTCTATTTTTGTATTGTGTGTAGGTCTGCAGTAGGTATATTTTCTTAACGATTAGTATTCTGTATGGTTTCTAATTTGTACATTTTGTGGTGTGTGTGTGTGTGTGTGTGTGTGTGCGTGTGTCTGTGTGACATATGGTGTGATGTTATTGGCAAAGATAATTCGAATGTGATAAATGTAATTAGATATAAGCCCGCGTCGGAAATGCGGAGAGGAAACCAAGAAATTGGATATGTGAATTACGTAGCCACCAATGCCATTGGGCTCGCCATTTATGTAGTGTGACGGTTCTGCAGGGATGATAAGTTGAAGTCTTGGTCTGTTCAGTATGTAGTCATGTAGGTTCTTTCCTGGTCGATTGTCAAATTTGCAGCCTCTGGTCGTCATTTTTGCATTAAGGTCTCCTGCAATTATCGTAGACCTATCTTTGTCTACAATTGGGCCCAATTCGTTTTCGTCTATATGCGTTCTTGGTCTGTTATATAACGAGGTGATGTTGATTGGTCCTGTCTGTGTCCCGATGTGTACAGTGGTATTTTCATAGTCTAATTGTCTATTGTCAGTTATATGGGGATGCAAGATTGTCTTCTTGATTATTTTTGCATTACCTCCGCCTAGTGTGTGGGTTCCGTCGGTTCGGTAAGTAATTAAATTTGGATTATTAAAGGGTGGTATGAAGTCAGGTTTCTTGATGCAGCAGGATTTCTATTTTGTAGTTCGTTACATATTCTATTATGTAAGATATTCTTAGTTCTCCATGGGCGTTCCATGATGTCAGTCTGAGTGGGTGTTGTTGCGTTGTGGTCCTTAACATAAGTCAGCTAGCGCCATTGCAGCGGTCAACAGGAAAAGAGGGACTTTTTTCCAGGATGTCTCCAGATTGTTTGAAAGAATAAATTATGTTTTTGATTGTCTGAACGAGTCTGGTGATGTCGTTTCCTCTGATTAGGTCAAGTATTTCTCTGTTTGTCCCAGTGGTTGTCGTTGAGTTGGTTTGGTCATTGCTGAGTTTCCATTGTTTTGTGTGCCTGCAGTTATGTTTGCAAAAGTCTGTTGGTTGTTGAAAGTAGGTGGGGTGTGTGCTGTTGAGGTTTGGGTTGTTGAATATTAATGGTGGGGGAGCTTGTGTTTGCAACTGTCTTAGTCTTTCGAGTAATTACTGTCTGTCTCTGATTCCATTAATTAATCCGGAGCACCCGGGCCAGGATGTGGGGTGGTTGCCATCGCAGTTGTGGCATTTCAGTGTGGTGCTGGTGCAGGTGATGGTGTCGTGTGGTTCAGACCAGCTTCCGAGAGTCCAAGGTTTCATGCTATGGCTTTTTGTGTGTCCGAATTCTTGGCATCTATTGCATTTCAGAGCTCGATTGTTGCTTATGTAATCTTCAATTTTTCTTCTGTAGTGTCCAAGGTATTGTGTTATCTTTTGATTTCGGGTAAACAAGTTTTGTCAGTTTCACAAATGTATTGTCTCAGGTGTGTCACTGTCATATCTGGGCTTAGTTTCTCTATATTCGGTACATGGTACAGTGTACATGTGATTGCTCATGTTTGGTTTGTATGTGTCTCTTGTGCATCTCTCATACTGCTTTGTTGCCAGTAAATGCACATCTTTTTCTTTAGTCAACTTGTGTTGGTTTGAAAATTATAATTACTTAAACTACATTTATATTAAACGAAATAGAAAAAAGGGAGTAAAAGTTTTTCGTGCTTTTATCTTCTCGCAATGTCCACCCAGTGAACTCCAGCAAAAGTTGCTCGTTGTAAGCCATGTTCCGGGGTTACCTCCTCCAGTCCTCGATTCTAGATGATGATTATGTCGAGAAAGATTATATTCCTTCCGTGAAATTGGAGGAAGAGACTTTTGATGGAAATGGTTAAGCCCCACATTTCTTGGAGAAGTCTTAGTTTTGAAGAATCCTTACACACTATTTTTTACCAGTAAATATCTTTGTATTTTCTCAGAATTACTTGCAAATTATCTTCAAAGATATCTTCGATTTTTTCTTCTAGATTGAATGTGAAGAAAATATTATCTTATTCCAATATGTAATGAACTGATGCACTCTGTAATTCCAATACCGAGACTTTATTGGAAATATGAGAAACTAGTTACATATATTAGTATTTTTATTCAAAACTCGGCGATCTTTTGCTGGGACTACCGGCACAGAACGTCGCATGCCAGGACGTAATATACTTGCCCGGTCTTGCCTCTTTTGAGCATTATCATTCATCGAAAGCGTTTGAGCAATCTGCTGAATTTCCTAGTCCTCTTCGAGGAGTTTGCATGGGAAGTTGATTGATTTGGGAACTTTTTACGACGTCCTTGCAACATTGTAGCTCTAGAAAAACTCCTTTTCAGAAAGCACTAACTTTACTTTACATTTCGGGGCAAGCGGAAATAAAATGTTGGCGGAAGTTTTGGTAGCTATTCGTTATTCATATGAAAGGAAACGCTGTAATTGGCCACTGTCATTTCCTACTCGTGTACTCAACAGGCATTAATCGTCAGATATATTATTGTCATTACACACCGTATAAATTACGCAAGTCTTGGGTAAAGTAGATCCCCATTGAGCGTATAACACCGCACCAACACGATATTTTAATCCAAGGTTCTCCAAACGACGAATTACAAGCTGAAACTGGCACCCGACGGGATTTCATCCGACTCGCGTTGCTTTTAGAGCAGGGATGCCTTTTCTTTTTCATTTACCAGCAGAATTGCGTGCTTCATCGAAACCCTAGCATTTTTCTCTATTATATGCAGCGAACATAGTAATACCACAACCAATTGCTCGTAAATGGCTAAAAGAAAATTTCGCATGCCTGAAGTTTTATAAATTTCTCGATTCCCAATAATAGGAGACACTTCCACTAGTGAACGTGAGTAGCTGAGTTTCTAATATTCACTTATGTGCAATGGATCCATGCCTCAGAACATAATGTAATTTTTTTTAATTAGCTACAACTTCTCTGCAGAACGCATAGTGGATGTTTGGAATTTCTTAAACATCCTAGTGATTAACGATGAATAATGAAGAAGAGGAGCGAATTTCTAATTTTTTATTAGATTATTTTTTGGTTATGTATCAAACCTATTAATATTTTTTGTAATCAATACGATCTTCGTCTTCAATTATATCGATCAGTCTCCGGCTCGTATTCAGCTATTGGTCCCACCTGTCGACTCCTCAATCTTTATTGACCTCCAAGGGAACTACTGTTCTAGACTCTAGAACAAATTCTTCAGAAGTATGCGATGGAATAGTGACGCTAAAGAGACTGTGGGTTGAAGGGAATGAGATGGCTGGGGGGGGGGGAGATCAGAGCAGATCAGTGGATAGAAAAACAACATCAGTGACATTAACGCTTATCATTATTGGAAGAATGTGAAATGAACTGTATTATGACAAGGATCTAAAATAATCTGTGGTTGACTGCAATATCGTTAACCCCGTACAATATGCGGAAAACGTTTCCTATTACGAACGAGTCATATAAAAATGGAATTTAATTTAGTACCAAAAATTGTACCTTACGTTTCTGAAATTTGTTTTTTAATTAATACAATTGTGCAAAAATATATTTTCTAAAATTACAGAAATGTGTTATTAATATTGTAATAATAATTTTATTTCTCTCGCTTCAAGAGAGCATAGTTGAAAGCAGAAGGGTTAATACAGTGTTGGGACATCTTTGGGGTTGAAGCAAGGAGAATTTGACTATTAATTGCAGTGAGAATGCTTTGTCAGACACGAAAGCATTAAAATATTGAAAAGGATTCGCATCGGCAATGACTGAAAATGTTAATATTTTTTAAACTCACCACGTCTGACGATTTTTATACTACGCAAGCTATAATTTCTTGCCGAGCGTCCCAATGCAGCATATGTAATTGCTCATGGCAACTATAAACTTCGGCTCTATAAACTTCGACAACTCACCGAATAATTAAATTTTTGAGGGCAAAAAAACTCTTGAGACCGGGCGAAAACATATCCTTCCGCGATTTCTTGAAAAGGATTCGCATCGGCTTCTGTCAGCGCAACACTGACACGGGCAAGCAACGCTCTGATTGTCAGGAATTCACCACCAACCTAAGAGTTTGTAGAAAACGCCTTCAAGTAGCGTTAAGTTCCTGCTTTTTACTGCACTCTGGTAAACAAGTGACGACACACATTTCGTCTTGAAACGGTTCGATTGGCATACCCGATTTAAACGTTAATACTCGCGATTTGGGGATAATGAACCTATCGCGAAGGCGAGTATAAAAAAATGCACGAGCTTGGATTTGATTAGTTTCAGGGAGATCTTACATTGCGATCATAGGTTTGACGCCAAATTTAAGGAATGCGAGAGCGTATCCATACGCTAAGTTAAACTTTTGGACACCTTATTGAGCTTTTGTTCAAACAGAGGAGAGTGAGATTTTGTATGGTTAAAGTTTATATGAAGAAGGAGTGCCGAAAGCAAAAACTATATATTACATTATATTTCGAAAATGATGCCATTTAGAGCTTTAATAATTCATTTTCATGTTCCCTAGAGGACAAGATTTTTGTTTTCTATGCCCTAATCTACAAAATAAAATATTTCAGACGGTTCATTCCAAGCTTAGAGTTCAAGAGAAAGATACTTCACTCGAGATATTTGCATTTGTGTATGTTAAAAGAATACCATTAATAATCAATATCACTAACAGAAAATATAATAATAATAATTTTCCTACGTGCACAATATTAGTTTTTGCAAAAGTTCGTTGTGATGTTATTTTTTCACCTACCATAACATTACACATAAACAAAGTGTACTGGAGACAGTATTATTGACTTCTGAATGAATTTGCTGTGAGAGGTTGAGTTCACGAGACCGGTTTCCGATGAATTTTTGAGCCCTACGGGAGGAGCGACAAGCCCAGTGATTCTCGAGTTTTCCCAGGTAGATTTTCAAATTTCAGAGCATTGTAGGGAATTAAAGCAAATAACACATGTTAATGACGTATTTGTACGCGCTCGCAGTTCACGTGATAGAAAAAAATTAATAAAAAATATATGCAATCATAATATAGGTACACTCTCTGAAAAATATAATGAATTATGGTCCAATGACCAATAATGTGTTGTAGAGAGTTTACTATAAGAAGGGACCTCTTTGACAGCTACGGCTTGGCCACTGCTGGCATTATAACTGCTTGTTACGCCCATATACTCATTTTATCAGTGCGTTCGTTCACAGTTCGCTCATTGAAATATGGCTTCATCTCTATCTCTTGCAATGTCATCGTCCTGCACGACATTCATTTGTCTCTCGCCCTGTCACACTGGTCCCTTTTTAACGTAACTCCCGTATATTACCAAGCCGAATTGACGAGCAGGGAACATGCACCGCAAAGAAGTGCGTTTGTCGTTTCGCGAAATGCCATCGAATGCAGAGATTCGTTGCGCTTCCTGCGACGCGGTGCGGGGCGGAGGCGGATGCGGTGCGGCGGGCGACGCGGATGTGGCGGCGGAGGCGGCGGCGGGGAAAGACGTCGCCGTCACTTGGCGGGGTCAGGGCAGCCTTCGTTGGGCGCCGCGGCGCCTTCCCGCCCCTCCACAATAGCCCGCGAACGGGAACGGCACCCGCTGGTGGGGAGGGGGGGGGAACGCGAGATACGAGCGCTTCACAATAAACGGCGGCAACAGGAAGAGAAAAAGCGCTGTGAACTTGTAGCGGCAGAAAAGAGAACTTCAAGAAACAGTTGCCGGAACAAATGCACATCTAGCTATGCTGCTCTGATCACTCACTGATTTTCTCTTTGTCCTTGAACGAAGAAAATTAAATAGAAAAAAAACAAAAAAATAAGAGATTAAAAATGCAAAAAATTACTTACTACGGACTTTCATAACATACAAACAACACACATTTTTATCAAAAACATACAACTTCGTTTTTAACGAATTATAATTTTTTTTGAAGAATAAATTTTAATTCTAAATATTAATATGAATAGAAAAATAACGAAAATTCAATTGCTAATAGTAACTAACAGAAACTCAACAATGACTGTCAAACCCCGTCGCCAACCGTAACTTCGCAAATCCACGCTCTAACCTTTACAGCGCACTACACACTGTCAACTCCGCTCCAGACCGGTGCCGCGCTCTCAATAAGCTGGAAAACGTCGCCGCCATTTGCTGTACTTTCGTTGGCCAAGTGCTTAGCGTTCCTCAGCGAAGATAAATGATGACTATCCTTCGAATGAAGCTTCGCGTTAACGACGTGTTGTTTATGCGTCGGTTAGCGTACGTTGGTGTGACAGGAGCCTGATTGAGATGTCCGTCTTTCAACTTTCTTTAGTTTCCGTTTTGGGACTATTGTGGATCGGCCTTCAACGCTGTGCAATAGCCATCCGAATAGCCATCCGCTGTGCAATAGCCATTACTAGGAGTAATCGAGAGATTTTGCACAGAATAGCGTGCAGCAGTCGACTGCAATCTCGATGCCGCATAAGCCGAAGAGCTGCAGCGCATGTACCCCAACACGAAAATAAACTCCCGCCTCGCCAGGGCTACTGGCGGGGGAAAGTTGAAAAAAAAAATCTCGAACTTCTGCGCATGAGCAGATAAACAAAAGTGGTGCGAAACTTGAACTGCCCATGCGCAGAAGATCAATACTGCTGTCGATTGCTCTAACGCTTCGCCATGCAAAAACTTTCTAAGAGTACGTGGTACGCCGTTTGGCTTGCCCGTTTCATAAACGGAGACACATGTCATATGGGTTAGCGTACGTGGATGTGACAGAAGCTTTGAGCAGCGACTTAGTAAGCGGGCACAAAGCCTAATGATTCTGCGTATAAGGAATGGGTACCTAAAGTGATTGCGAAGCGGTTTTAAATATCCTTAAACTTTGAAGAAGTAGAATATATTTTCACGAAACGTTGGAAAAGACACAAAAAAATCACAACTGAATAAAGGGCTTTCGAATTCGATTCACTTCGTCATTTTCACTTCTCCAATTCACATAGTTTGTACGAATTTGGCTCACGCTTGCGGGTTTGTTGGATCTGATGGTCAGGTGCACATGCGAAACGTGAATTAAAGGCGAAGGCACGCACATGTAGTAAGTGGCGACTAATGTGGCTACTAACAGCCGAAGCAAAATCTACCTCCTTTTCTATAACAAAAATCTTCTGTGTGAAAGAGATTGAAGAAATACCACATACTATTAAAACTCATCATTAGTGAAATTAGAGGCGATCTATTATTTGGGCGTATTTCACACATTCATGCGTCACCATAAAAGTCCCAGTTTCGTTCCAATAATTAAGCAATGAAAATGAAACATTTTTTAACCGTTGCCCCAACCAATCTTATTGACCATTGTAATCTGGCAAAGATTTTTCACTTTTTAAAGCATTTTTTAAATATTTTTTACGCCACCGTGAAAAGGAGTTTTCAGTAAAACACACGCCAATGTATAACAGAAATGGCGATTTACACAATAAAAAAACTGCATTCCAGTACACACTGGAGTTTATACACAATGAAACCGAATTAGAACTGTTAGTCCATAATCAACAAGGTGAGCAGGAACCGCCACCAACTGTCTGCCGCCGTCATAAACAGCGTAACACCGGAACTCGTGGAACCCACGGCACGAGGGGCGGGGGCATCACGTGACGCGAATATTGCAAACTCTTGGCCTTGCATTGCTAGCTGTCTGAATGATTAGAACACGCAATTTACTGCCACACATCACTTCACTTTGGTCACATTCCTCACCTTTTCATCAACAACACGAACTGAGAGCGTTTTTTCAGTGAAAAATGGCCGTCTACCCTCTCCCACTCTCTCCCGACTTTGCCCATGCGCAGGGCATCTCTAATCAGGACGTAGGTAACAATGCGTACATTAATACTAACGTACTGATAATTTTGCCGGATTATTAAATTAACACATTCAACCCAACTTGAAAAAAAAATGAATATAATTATTTTTCAGGTGTGTTGATACTCACGCAAAATAATGTATAATGTAATGAATATCGTGCGCATGAAGTACATTCTGAGAATGTCACACACAAAAGATGGACAAACACTTCCGAGGACATGATTCGAACACGTAATCATTCGTGCGCGAGCGATGAGTCGATACGTGTGCTAACCTTCATTTTAAAGCATCATTTTCTTTGAGGTGGCGACATGCAAGTAGTCAAACCGAAGAACGAAAGTTGCCTACGTATGTTTTCATACGATACAAGAGTATTGAAAGCAAATCCACTTGTTCGCTGGAATGCGCCCAAGTGTCGCCTCTAGAACCCAATGTTTGGCAATCACGACCGAATAAATGAAATAATAGCACGAAACGTTCCTCATATGTATTGTTTATGTAGTTTTGCTTTGCTATTCCAAATCACATGCCCCGCATCCCTTCCTCAAGAGGCGTAGCGAAGCTGTCAAGGCCATTGCTCTGGACAGTGAATAAGATCACCACCAGCCTCAGGATGCTCGACTGATTATTCTGTTTCCGGGCGGTGTTTAGTTCTTGAAGTGTAGTGTATGGATTTTGTCAGGGGTGGTAACAGTGTTCTTCACTTGCTGAATGGCTAGATCTGGCGCCGACCTCCACTTCGGTTCTCGTCGACTCTGGTTGTAGTGAACTCGGGTATAGCAAACCCTCGGCTACAGTGAACTTAAGTCACTGGTACCGTTTCACTTACATTACAAATAAGCATAAGAAGAATCAGTTCTAGTGAACCGGAACTTCGGTTTTAGTGAACCTCGATTATAGAAAATACAACGACCTGGAAATTAATTCCCTCCTGGAAAAGAATACATCGCCTCAACACCAAAAATTCCAACATTAGGCTGCTTGAAAACAATATCAGCTACAAGTCACAAAAGAAGAAATCTCCCCTGAGGTGAACGTAGCGGACCAATAATGGGGACCTTACTGATGACCTCATGCCACTCAGTTTCAAGCTTGTTGTTACATGGTATTCCTCGGGTCAAAGCGCGTTGTAATCCACATGGACGACAGGAAGCGCGCGACTGCCCCAGCCCACAGTCTCCCGATACACGCTCTACAGCGCGGAAAAACAATCATTGTCATTAGCCGCTTGCGCCTTGCCTCTACCGAAAGGATCCCGTATGTTATTAGGTAGACTAAAAGGGCCTTCGAATAGTGGAGCTTCCAACAGTGCACGAGGCATTGGAGGATGCCAAGACTGCATTACGATACTTCGAGACAGTGGACAATGCAGGATAAAGTATGGCAAGAGCACGAAATCTGGAGAAGAACCTAGAGAAATTAGTAATGAAAAATGTACGAAGCAAATAATTGAAAATTATTGATTTTTTCAGGAGAAATGAAGATATTGAAAATTTCAGTTCGTGCTGTTAATGTATTTTCTACATATCTACATATATTAATAAAATCACTAATTGCGGAGAAATACTATTTAATTTTGACATCCTTGGATATAGTAAACTTTTGATAAAGTAAACCAATAGTTCAACGATAGTTCCTAGGCTTTCACTATAACCGGAGTCGACTGTATGACAAACCTGCTAGGAATCCCAACAAACGGAACAAGCTCTACGTTTCCGGCCCGATAGGGGATGTAGTGTAATGATGTGAGTATGTAGAAGAAGAAGAAGAAGTAGGAGAAGATGATGAAGAAGAAGAAGAAGAAGAAGAAAAGAAGAAGAAGAAAACAAGAAGGAACGATCGCGCGCGGTCCGTGGCCCCTTTGCTCTTGCATTCGCCTGGTGTTGATCACAGAAACTATGGAAAACTACCAATCAGAATAAAATCAATTTAGCGAATTTACAGGAGATGCGTATACCTCAGACGATGTGCGGTAATACGCAGCAAAAAATCATATAATTTTATTAATGAAAATGAATATAATTTAAATTCATATAATCAATCTACGGATGTAGATTTTTTCCTTGCAGGTATTTTCCTATAAGAGCATGACACTCATATACTGAATAATAGACTTTCAGTTTTTAAATCCGCCCGCAAAAAGTTATAAACATATTATTAAAAGTGACGTTATATTTTCAACAGTCGTTGTATCAGCAGTGGTGGGTAACAGCAGTATTGCACAGACCGCTTGTTGCAGCACGTCGACGGGATGTGCTGTGCTGGGTTTTCTCTCCCAGTTGGAAACGAGAAAAGAAAGGTAGAGACTGATTCCAATCGATATCGCAACGAAGTCTTCGAGTAACCAATGATGCACTCTCGTGACTCGGTTTTTGCAGCCGGAATTTATTGATTAGTGATTCTGGGAGAGTCAACGGATGTCATTGGCCCCGTAAGTGTAGTGCATCTTTTCCCTCCGGACATGGCGGTGGTTTTCGTCCGCTTAAGAGATCCAATTTTACAGAGTAGTGACGAAATAATATTTAATTTTCATAACTTTGGAAATTTCATAGGCTTACTGAAAACCTGATCTGCACAATTTTGTAATGCAAAACCTTTTCACTATTTGTGCAAACAATCAAGAAGATGATGTTGAGCTATTTTTGAAAAAATCGAAAATGTCTAAGAGGATTCATGTAGAGAACTAAAGAAAGCCCATACTTTTCAGAACCATGTCAATTTCGAAAAGGAGTTACATCAGCAAGATCGTTGGGGAACTATCCATTCAGTTGAACAACCTGTGTACTGTCTAGGCTCTAGTGTTGTTCACTAACAGATTGTGAAATGGACAGACCTTTTAGGGGAAAAAGGTAACACTTTTTCCAATATAAAGGATCCACAAAAATGTTTTGACAACTCGACGTACGTGAGGAAGTAGTATCACGTAGAGGAGAAATAAAAAACTCTCTTTGAAGTTTCAAGGAATACAAACGTGTTTTTCGTTTAAAATATGTACTTTTTTGCAGTGTTACATAATACGAGAAAGTAAATAGTAAATGCGAAAGCAATTTCACAACTTTTATCTTGTATCATTCGTTATATCGTAGCTTTTGAAGTTTCCTTGACTTCATTTTTCTTTATTTATTAATGAAATAAAAATTATGATTTAAGTTTCCTTAAGAAATGATACACAAACTCTCATTTGCGTTATATTATTGTTCGTTCGTCCTAAATGTTCCATTTGTAAGAAAGTTCTTGAAATGAAGGCGAATGTAGACTTCATTTCAAAAGAAGCTCTCAATAAACGAGTTTTCATCGCAGAGCTTAGGAATAAGACAATTTCAATACGGTACAACAGCTTATAAAAGAGATCCGAAGAAAATTAAGTTCCGAAGCCAGGTAAATTTTTCTTCACAAATTTCGCCTTACTTCTTTAATTGAATTTTGAATGTTCTTAATCGATTCTTTACAAGCACTGTGCTCGACCCACTTTCTGAGAAACCCATAAATGTCTGCGATTGACACAACGGATATACACCCGGGAATTATACCGCTGGCGCTGAAGAATTGTATTTAATATTGGACAGGAGGGAGATGGCAATTAATCTGCTGAAATATTATTTTGAATAATGAGATGGTAATAAATAAGGGACGTGTTACTGATGTAATAGAGACTTCTTTTATTCGTTCAAGTGCACTCGCTGGCAAACGTTTGGTTTGGACTGTTCTTTCCAGCGAATCTCTGTGTTTAGTTGTCCCGAAATTGGCCGGACCAACCATGTTGAAGATAGACGCCACAGGGACCTTAGATTACACACAATAGCGGACATTACAATTTCTGTGGGAAGAAATTGAATAGGCTACTCAGGAATTCTATGGAAAATATCCGTAGCATCACGTAAATATTATTTGAATGAAGTACCATTAAAATTATATTAAAATCTATACGTCGCGAAAATGAATTAAAATGAATAAAATTCGAAATAGACGAAAAATGCAAAAATATTACTTAAAAATGGGGTATTTCATTTTGTCATGACATAAAACTAATTTCTATACTAATGGCATGGAAAGTGGAAAGAAAAAATGACATTTCATGAAAATCCGCTTTTAGTAAAAAAATAACCTAGAATTGGACCTAAAGAAGAGTAGCCACATTGTCGAGACAGGAATAAAAAAAATAAGAACTAAACAAAACTAAATATGCAGGTACATACTGATCGTATTGTTTTGTCTAACTCGCCAGATTTTTTCACATTATATAACTTACAAATAACTCCTCTTAATGGCGTGTGTTTACCTTGTAATAAAAACATTAAACTGGTGTTGGCGAATCTAAACCGCAATAGTCTTGTTATCGACAACTCCAGGGGTATTGTAATGTACTGCCGCTGATTTAATTATGATTGAAGCCCTGGGTATTTGCCTCTTGGGAGTTGACAAAGAATGTAGCCAGGCTTCCACCTCTAAAGTGTTAATACGTAACCACACATATTTTGCTAATGGTTTGTGAAGGCAACTTGTATTATTCCAGCAAACTAGGACTAGTGTGTTACCAACTGATGCCATATTTTTCTTGAAATTCAGTAACATATAATAGGTAGCTAACAACAACAACAACAACAACAACAACAACAATAATAATAATAATAATAATAATATAAATAAGTGAATAGCCAAGAACATGTGTAAGTGCGAGTAAGGCCGTTGTATGTAAAATAAAGAATAACAAATATATATGCTTTTTACCCTACAATGAATATGTTCAGGACTGTGGAGACCTGAAATGAACATTTATGTGTTCATTCATCTTCTTCAAAGTATAAACAGTTTTGGGTAGAGCAATTCGATACTTTGAAGATAATACTTTGAATACGGTGATACATTAAAATGCTATGTTTCAACTTTCATTTTTATACAATTATACTTAAGAATTTAATTGTGTGATGAACAACATTCTTAATCAGTATTTGTGCTTCATTATTTTAATCTTCATTGATTCAATTTAATTATATTGAATTTCTGCAATGAGATTCCATTACTACTTACATATTTCTAGAGGGAAAACAAACTTTCATCACACAAAAATCATTCTCAGTTATGATAGTACATGAATTAAGTACCTGAACTCTATGTTTCTAAATATAGAAATAAAAGTGCAACAAATAAAAAAGGACACTGTTATGTTAACCAGAAAAAACGATTATGAACTCACATTTTGAGGAAAAAAGACATAAAGATAAACAATGTCTACATTAAAATCTTTTTTTGAAGGATACAATGTTGAAAGTATAGGCAATGACAACAAAGTTATCAAATACACTTTTTGCTCCTCTTTATCAAAACGAGTCCCATGTGCTAGATACCGTTTTTGGATTCTCAGAGCTCCCTTTCAGCTTCTCTCGTTGAATGTCTCTCCACTGACATTCCTGTAGCCATGATCGACTTATTGCAGTCACGGCACACTTGTACGGCAAGCCTATTAGGTGGATTTATTTTTCAATTCTCAATGAAATGTTTTTATTATTTTCGGAATCCTCTATCAAAAATCCTCACTGGAATTTGCACGCATACAGGTTTCCTGTCTGTCTGTCACCGCTATTGGAAAGTTATTATGCAGAAAACAATGAGAGTAATCTTCTCTGCAAGCTGGACATGTGAACAATTTTTCAAAGTGAGTGAGCGGGACTCATTTTTTTCGACCAAAAGAATATCTACGTTGAACGTATTTTACCATTCATCGCTACATGTATAAATATCTGACATGATAATATTATGAGCGTGCGTTAAAAATAATAGTTTAATATTCCAATGTTCATGTTATTTACCTATGCAAAGTAATAAAATGATATTGTTAAGTACTGGTCGGTTTTGGGCAGGTAACACTCCTGGAATACATTTGCTGTTGGAATTAGCATGAATGAGAGTGGATTGCTGTTAATTTAAATATGTACATACACGTTGCCCTAGCATTTGTTCTTCTAATTTGAATGGACGACTTTCTATTTGAAAATCGACGTCTCACAGCACTAAGTTCATGACGCTTTCTTATTAACAAAAATGATTCTTACAAGAAGAAATAATCAATTATTTCTCCAGATTAACTCTCTTCTTATGCACCCGGGGAAATTTTTCTTTCAACACGTTTTAAAAGAATGATTTTCTCCGCCGACTCCCTTACGTCATTCTCCATAATATACAGCATATGTAGTCATAATCCAAGGAATCTGCATTTCTAATATTTTTGGTTGTCCAATGGGAACAATATTTTGAGAGATTTCAAATAACCATAACATTTCTCTATTGTGTATTGAAGGGAAACATTTTCCGCAACAGAGTATTGCTGTGAATACGTAGTTACAATTTGTTGAGTTTTCTCAACTTCTTAAAGTGCGTAGCTACATTCTCGGATGCCCCGGTAAAGAAAGTCGAAATGGGGCTCCTATCTGCAATAAGTGTGCAATTATTGGTATTTTATATAATTGGTGTAATAATCCGACTGATGGAATGGAGAAAATCAGCAATGAGTGCAATTTGTTATATTCTTTGCCAATATACGCCCGCAAGTATCTTTATTAGGGTCCCCTTACTGCAGAGAACTTGTGTGGTGCGGTTTTGTTACTTTTTATCAGAAAAGAATTAATTATCAAGTTCATTTAATATTTTTCACTAATCAAAGGGACTTGATGAAACCTATCAATAGCCTATTCATACCAGGTTATAAACCCCCAATCAACCCCTTACTTATTATTTACCCCTTTAAAATTTCAGCAACCACCAAGGTGGTCGATAACGACCCCGATGGGAATCATTGATTTACACCTACACGTTACCCTTACGAAATCCCTATAAACATACCAGCAGAAACATTTCAAGCCTTTGATTGCAGGGATGATTTTATTCATTCGTTGACAAATTCAATTGTACAATCTTGACATATTAATTACAACGAGAGGGTAGATAAAAGATATGCTCATCTCCGACATACAGAAAATGTCACATTCCACTTTGTATCCAAACGTCAATATTATTCGGAGGTTTTGGATTTTAATAAACAAAAAATATATGAATTAATTTAGCGAGAAATAAAAAATGAGTCAAAAACTACTTTCTCTAACGTATTTAATACATTTTTAATTATACTTAATGTACAAAGTGCTGAAAGGTTTTTTTGCGTGAAAAATAAACAGTTCATACACAAAATCATTCAATTTCCGCGATTTACAGCCTTCATCTCACACTAGCTTTTCACCCAAACCAAACGCTTTTAACCCAGTAGGTAATTTTCCTTTGCGCTTTAACATTAAATAAACAGAAAATCAACGACGTTAACGGAAAACGTGCAACAGGTTTAGACAGAAACTAGTTTCCCACGCGTCCTAACTCCGTCCCCAAGTGACCTGGCGCCTTCCAAATCTGGGCTCCCAATCTCGTTTCAATGGAACGCCCGCCAACCCGTTCGAATCGCGCCGACTTATTTCGCCAACTCCCAGCGCAACTCACAAATTGAGCGCTCGCGCGAGAGCAGCCGCAACGAGAGCGTACTCTCTCAGGGTATTGCTTCCTCTCTCGGCGTCGGAACGCCTGCGTCGGTGCAGCTCTATTTCCGCCAGCGACGCAACGTACACACATACACGCGTTGATTCGGCGGGCAACTCGCGGAATGCGAGCGTTCCGAGACATGTCGATATGTCGTACTTACGGTCGATCAAAAACAGCAGGATATCACAGGCCGGGGGGATATTGAGCCGCATAAAGCCGGGATAATTGCTTTAGGGGAGTGATTTCGGCGTGCGTGAAAGCATGGGAAGCAGATCCGCCGCCGATACAGAGGCCAGAGATTACTGTGCGCTCCGGAGGTTTCCATCCCGTTTGCACACTCTCTCGCATAACTAGGTCCAAAGCCCGCCCGGCGCTGCCTCTGCCGCCGCTGGTCGCCGCCTCGGGGCGGAGTACCCCGCTTGACCGCTTCCCCCTGCTTGGCACGTTGGCTGCGGGGGCGCGCGTGCGGTGCCTCGGCCGCTGCATTCGTCGCCGGTGTACCAGAAAAAGCGACGCATCTCGAAAATCGCACCAGGCCTCGTGGCTCAGGGCATCAACTGATGTTACTGCAGTGTCTCTGAGAGTCTCTAAGTTTGAGTCCCGGCGGTGGCAGGGTTATCGACCCTAGATAGCTATGTTGATTTGTCTCGCTGCCTGGAGGGGAATTCTAGCAGCTGGCTGCTTTGATCGGTAGTTTTCCGTGGTTCTCCGATCATTAATAGGAGAATAACAGTGCCCTAACGAACTGGACACGGACCGCGTGCGACCTTTCATTCCCATTCCTTGTCCTATCCTATCACTTGCTTACACACACACGTACACGCACTACACTACCACACATGGCGGAAGACCGGTCGAAATCGTTGAACTTCCCCCGGATGGGGCGGTGTCTCGTTGGCGGGGAAATACCTGGTTGGGGAAAAGCCCGCTAGCCGCGTAGGTCGGCGCCGAATCTCACCATTTAGCGGGGCAATATCGCCGCCACGTCCCCAGCGATAAAAACATGCGATTCACTCACGGAACTAATGATCTTAGCCGTTGACGAGCACGAAATCAGTCAATCGAAAATTGGCGTTTGTGATTGAAAGGAAGAATATTTCCGGCGTCAACCAACCTGCCCGCTTGTACGTTTTCCCGCGTCCATGTATCTTCTCCAGCGGGGAAACACATTTAATGTGTTCGCAAAATACTCCTTTTTACTAGAAAAAACAGCTTAGAATATCGTTACAAGAACGGGTGCGTTAGCTAAGTGGCAACCGTTCCCTCTACAGCAACAGCATAAATAAAAGGCACATTTCGAAAATCGGTGCTGTGATTGAATGGAAGAACGTTTCCGTCGTCGACCTCCTTATAGGCTTGTGTGTTTTCCACTCTCCAGGTTCTTCCAGCTAGGGGAGATACCTGGGTGAGGAAGCATCACACGTCAATGTGTAAGTCGGCGCCAATCTCTCGTTTCAACAACTTCCCTACCCGGTGTACAACATTTACTACATTTATTGATTTATTTACCTACGTAGTTGACAAGTCCTGAACCAATACATGCAGTTCACCAGGCAGGCGGTATATACAGAGTAAGAACACTGCCTTCGGCCGCGAATAAACGAACCCTCATAAGATCACATCATTCTTCCAAATGAAAATTTTTGAGCGGAATCACGTTCCTCGTGCACAAATGATATTAGAATGAAAGAAATATAAAGCTAATCAGTGAGGGTTTAAATCAGCCCATAGCTAAAATATTCATTTTCGAGTATTTAAATGGATAGAAAGTTAAGCTTTCTTGAAACGGAAGAATAATAATTCATGACTGCAAAGGAAAGTACGCTCGGTCACAGTATAGAAAAAATTGTTAAATATAAAATTGAAAAATTTAAAAAGAAACACTACATACAAATATAAAAAGTACAAATAAAAACCAATTCAAAACATTGGTAATACGTGCACTCGCCCTCCCACTCAACTCCCCATCACTTCACTTCACTGGATGTACTTCTCTACCCAATAATTTCTTCATTAATAGTAAAGAAATGCACTCGAAACAAGCCACTGTACTTCACTGCACTCTACACTTAAGCTCTTATGTATGCTTCTGTGAATAGCCATTAGCGCCTCAGCTGGTAAATTGTTTCAGTCAACAATAGTCCGATTATCAAAACTCAGTTGCTCTATATCCGTTCTTTGATTTTTGTATTTAATTTATTTATCTGTTCGTTTCTACTTAAGTAACCTAACAATTCAAGTCTTTCACGGCCTGGGATGAAATGGAAATTAGTTGAAGCGTTCGGGCCACAGTGGAGAATATGAGAAATTTCCTAAAATAAAGCAGCTTATGTCGGAACAATCGATACGTTTCCAGAGGCCAGGCAT
Source organism: Gryllus bimaculatus (assembly GCA_017312745.1). Classification (NCBI taxonomy): domain Eukaryota; kingdom Metazoa; phylum Arthropoda; class Insecta; order Orthoptera; family Gryllidae; genus Gryllus; species Gryllus bimaculatus. Next base: position 1,006,917 of record BOPP01000303.1, on the reverse strand, counting down.
TAAACATGACAGAGTGGTCTGAAAGGAAATGACAAATCTCCATCTGAGCCAATGCAGTCCAATTTCAAGAAAATCTCACAGAATGTACAATTATTGACAGCTTTTCTCTTAATATAAAACAGGCATTGCGTACCTAAGGGTGAAGCGTAGAATTTCGTGTTAGTGAGAAAATTTGTTTTAAAAATCAGAAATGTTTAACTCCTAGATCATTGAAATGTGGCATTTGCGTAAGGCAACACTTTTTTTCTAATCATTTGTTATATTTTGTATTAGTGGACGTTCATAAAGGAATTGTGTTCCTATAGGCACATTAAAATGTTGTTGTTTTTTTTCGACAAGATCCCTTGACGTTCTCAGGAACTGCTGAAACGGTTATATTTCTTTCCTTCTTGAACAGTAAATATAAATTTACTTCCCCTTCGAGCGTAACGCATAACAAATTGTACATTGAAGTAGATAAAAGTAATAATTCGACTATTATAAATTTTTAAACATGTAATTTCTGGTCAGAGAGAAAATCATATTAATCTAATAATTTATTAAAGTATTTAAGTGTAAATAATCAATGAGCGCGTGATGAATTATACCGTAGAAATAAACTAGAAATGTAATATCCATATTGTTTTATCAAAGGTTAACACATGTTAATTTGTTTGTCGACTTATTACGCTCCACTGATTCTACTATATGCGAAATAGCGATAAATATGATGCATTAGAACGTCAAAACGTTGATAAACATTTTTGGTAACACCACCTTATCGGTACTAGTATATTGATTAAAACAATGTTTTGTTGCCTATTTGCTGTTGCCATTGAAAATGTCCGAAAAAACACACAGAAGTTAACTAGCAGTTTTGAATCCTCATTATACCTATTACTCGCTCTAATTATTATTTGTCTACCCAAGTATTTTCTTACAGACACAGACTGTTCGTGATTTTTTGTCACCTGAAGAGGACACATCAATGTAAGAAGGAAGTATAACGACAAATGAATTTATTTATTTGGTAAAGAAATTTCTTACTAATATTTAACAACGGAATGCACTGCATTGTTGGAACATTATTCTCCAATATCGTCTCACTAACCGCAATATTCCCGTTTCTGAAAAATCGGTCAACCGTCTTGCCTCACAATGAAAAGACAAAATTCGGATTCGGAACCACAGCACTGGAAAGATGTAGAACATTTCGAATCCACGTTGTATATTGGGGAATTAGTCTCCACTTCCAACATTAAATCTTACTTTGCTTACTCATGCGCATAGTGGAGTAACAAAAAAAATTCAGTGCTAATACAATTTTTTTGCTTAGTGGATTTTTGCATTGGTCACGTAAAATTCTTTGCATTAATAGAACTCTGAAGACCTGCTTAATACAATTGCAACATTTCAAGTCTCCATATAATGTTTCAGGTTTGCTTGTAATACTGCGGTATGCGGCAGTCGTATGCATATATACATACATACAGATATATAGATATATAGATAGATAGGTAGATAGAAAGCGAAGGAGAACATATTGAAATCGAGATGAACTGTGGTGTCCCACCAGGTTCGAAACTTGGTTCTGTCTTATGGAATATTATGTACGACAGTCTACTGAGCATAAAACTCCCGCAATTGTCTCAATAGTGGGTTTCGCAGACGATGTAATAATAGTGGCAACGGCGGAAACATCGTCCCTACTAGAGGTCATTGTGAACGACACCCTGAGAAGTGATGTCCGTGAATTACTCATCACGGACAGACAATCCTATCCCAACTCAACATTCCTAATAGGCAAGGAAAAAATACAATGTCGCAAGAGCCTTCGCTACCTAGGAATGGAAATTGACAGGAAGCTAAGTTTTGAACCACACGTTACCGAGACGACGGAAAATGCACTAGGAAGAGCAGCATCGCTTTCAAAACTGAAGCCGAACACCAGGGGCCCCAGCGACAAGAAGAGACGACTTCTTATGAGTGGGATGCACTCGAAAATGCTCTATGCAGCCCCGATCTGGGCAGAATCTCTTGAAAACTACAATTTGAGAAGGAAAATGCAGTCTGTCCAAAGGAAAGGCGCTCTACGCATAACATCGGCGTATAGAACTGTATCCGGAAGTGCTGTTCTTTTGCGGGTCCGTGACGTACCATTTAACTCAGGCATTCACAGGGCATGGATGTTGTAAGACATGCTTTAAGAGATTCAGAAAGTCAGAAGACGCGGTATGCTTCTACTGCAACCATGAAGTGGACGGCTCCGAACATTTTCTGTTCCATTGCCCGAGATGGGACACACTAAGGCATCGCATGATATGGGAGGTCGGCTGTAATGTCCCACCAGAAACCATGGTTACACTAATGATCTGTAACAAGGAGAAGTGGACAGCAAGAGAGAAATATATCACCGTCATTCTCAAGAAGAAGGAAGAAGACGAAAGAAACCAGTCATTGCTGATCCAAAATAGCACCTCGAATTAATATAGCTGACACCATCCTGAAGTAATGCTTAATTGCGGTTCCAGGGTAGATAACGCCAGGGTGGATAACGCCAGGTTTGTAGTTTTAGTGGGTAAAAATCTCACACTGTTGAGGAGTGCGGGCTCCTCTTCGTCTTGTTGAAGATTTACACAGTTCCCCTCGTAAAAAATAATAATAAAAAAGATATATATATATATATATATATATATATATATATATAGAGAGAGAGAGAGAGAGAGAGAGAGAGATAGATAGATAGATAGATAGATTTATTATTTCTGCAGGTACTTACACAACCTGGTGGCAGAACACTACAATTTACGTATTACAATTAGGAATAGTAAGACAAGAAAATTTTAAAACATTTTAAGACAATAATAATAATAATAGTAATTATTATTATTATTATTATTATTATTATTATTATTATTATTATTATATGGTACCAATAAGTACAATAATACGAACATTAACATTAAGACATGACTGCATTAACTCTACATTTTATGACTGTCCTGCACGGATATTTTAACTAACAAAAATTTACATTTTAAATACACTTCACTTCACTTGCACTTCACTTCCATCTCTACTTGTCTATTGCACTACCTTCGCACCACGTCACGACACTCCACTTTAACTACTACATTAATATAATTTTATATTAATAAAGCAATTAATTTATTAGTGATTATCACAATATTAATAAAAATAACAATTATAATAAAATTATAACTAAAATAATAACTATTTTATTAAGCCTATCTTACTAACACATTTTACAAATGTTCTTAGTTAATATACTTTTAAAACTTAGTACACCTAGAGGAAAGGTTTCCATGGTTGTCGCAGGCAACTTATTCCAGTCCGTCTGTGAAGGAAAATTTGCCAACATCTGTTCTCTGTGGCTTGAACTGAATTTTGTGCTTGTGATCCCCTCTACTAAAGTAAGTGGGTCTATCGAGTCGAATGAAAATATCTTTCCAAGCTGGATAACCGGCATACGCTTTGTGCAGGGTACAGAGTCTTGTCTTAACCCTCCTGATTTCTAGAGTCTCCCATTCTAGTTTCTTCCTATTGCTGCGGAAAGTACGTTTACTCGCTTTTTTCAGTACTCTATTTAAATATTCCTGTTGCGAATTTCTATAAGGTTTCCAACAAATCGCCCCGTATTCCATTAATGGACGAACTAGAGATACGTAAGCTACTTCTCTCACTTTCGCAGTACTCCTTTTTAGTATTCGCGTAGTAAAATGTAAAGACCTCCAGGCTTTCCCTACGACACAGTTTACCTAATTTTCCCAATTTAATTTCATATCAAAAATTATTCCCAGGAACTTACAAGCCAAGACTCTTGGAATATTTTCGTTAACTAATCGGTATTGACTTACACTATAATTGCGGCCCCTACCAAACGTGATTGTTTTGCTTTTTGAACTATTCATTATTATGCTATTTTTTTCTGCCCAGAAATGTAGTCTATCTAGATCATCCTGCAAAATATCCTCGATATATTATACAGTATTATACAGATTTGATTGAATAACTCGATATATTATACAGTCATCTGCAAATAGTCTTACCTTGGAAAATGAATTGTCTGGATGGTCGTGTACAAACGCGAGAAACAGGAGGGGTCCAATAACGCTTCCTTGAGGGATCCCTGAAGTTACCTTTGCCCGAGTTGAAAATTTTAGTTCAACTCTGACTTTCTGTTTTCTATCTCGAAGAAGCTCATCAATCCACCTGGTGCCACTGCCACCATCAATCCACCTCAACTCTGGTGTCAATATCCGTAGGCATTAATTTATGCACTAGTTTCTCGTGTGAGACAACATCAAATAACTTCGCAAAATCTATTATTATGACATCCACCCTCTCACTATCATCAACTTCATCTGCTATATCCTGAAACAATACTATCTGACTCTTGCAAGAGAAAGCATTCCTAAAACCATGCTGTCGCTGAAATAGCCATTCTTTTTGTTACCATTCTTGTCTAATATAGCTATTTATCAAACGTTCCATTAGCTTAACACTTACCGATCTATAATTTGCTAAATCAGTTCTGTCACTATTATGATTATACTATGATATCTTGTATACTAATTCTAAGGATTTCTCGTAACTAGTGTAACGAGTTACAAATTATGAACTGTGTCTTCGCATTACAACACTAGACGAATTGCACGGCATGTAATATCGCGATTTCAGTGACAGTGATGCAGTTTGCATCATGCAAGGTTGGGTTAGGCACAGCTTATTTCACTGTACTGATAATCTCTCAGTAGAGAACCTCCTGTAGTGTGTGCTTCCGTGAGCACACACTCTGGGTCTGTCTGCTACTGGCGTCTCTGCGCGTCTTTGTGCATGCAAACTCGGCAAACAGGCCAGCTCGCTATTAGCGTCAAGGCTTCGTCTGCAAGACCATCTCTGTTAAGTGCCGTTTCATTCCAGAAGCTCTGATAAAACAATGGGGAAAAATCCTTGAATCTTAATCAGATATGTGTGTGTTACAAGAATGATTCCGCAACAACCTATGTTCCATTACGACCTGCCTCATTGATCGTTCGTAGGGTTTCAGCTAATGTGAGCAATATGTTCTACTTTCCATACAGTCCACCTTTCTATTATCCATCGCACTACGACGAACAGGCATTTTACCTGCGTTCTCCTATCTAGTTATGAATGTTCTCTTAGTAGATACAAAATAGTTCATTATGCAGCTCGTTTATAATGTTATGCTTTAACGATCAGCCAATTACGTTGTGGCCGAAAGAAGGTTTAATTTGCAGAGACTTTTTATTTCCTTTCTAAGAGCACAAGTTGAAACTCTAAGAGGACAAGCTCGATAAATCTGCATTCGGAACCTTTGAGCCATCCGTGGGCACGGAAGCCTCGCAAACGCAGTGCGCTGACCAGCACCGAAGGAGGGAAGCACTGCGGCGGCGGCGGCGGCGGCGGCGACGAAGACGTGAATGGGAGGGCGAGACGCCAGACGCACGGCCCGGACGCCCATTGAGGGCGCCGCCCGCGGCGAGACGCCCCTTGGACAATGCGCGGGCGATTGTCTCCCGCGGGTCGGATCGGGACAGGGCGGAGCAGCCGGCACGCGGAGGCGGCGGCGGCCAATGCTGACTCCACAGCGCCCTCTGCCGTCGCGTCTCGCACTCTGACATGATTGGATGTTTGTTTCATTGGCGTGAGGTTTCCTACAGGGTCGGAGATCATGCGTGAGCGTGTGTGGATGTACGTATTTAGACCTGTAGATTTTCTCCCTCCACCCGTTGCTACAAAAAGGTGTTTCTGATTTTGTCGGGAATGTATAAATAATGTCAATGAATAAAGTTTACCGTGGCCGCCCGATGGTATTGTTACGGATATACAATTGTATGCATATGTAACATTATTTATATATTTCCGACATATATGCAACAAAATTCATATGCATAAGTTGTTAGAAAACTCTGAGTGTGGTGGATATGAAATGAGATGGAAAGGCTTCATTTCTAAATAATGTATCAAATGGCATATAAATCATGCTCAACTGGATCGATACCTACCGTCGGAGGTGAATATTTGGTAACGCAAAACCTCTGACAGGAATAATATAGGTCTCTAGAAATGTCATTTTGTCGCAGACCCAAGACAGAACACGCCAAATCTCCCATTACACGCGCAAGTGTACGCTAAATGCACAGCTTCTATAATTGCAACACGGAATAAGTGAACACCGAAACACGATACATACATTCCCCAACTAACACAGAATTCGACGTACAAACACTTTTACATCACATAATGCAATGCACAATTCCAAACAACAAACAACTGCTCTGTCTTCGTCCCGGTCGAGTTAAGCCCACCGTGCTTGTACTCCACCTGTGACAATGTTCCCTAGTTCCGTTGTGTTCTCCTTGTGAAGTGGGTTCACATACTTTCACTGACACATTATTCCCACTAACAGAATGGAATATCATGAAAAATAATGACATGCAAATTGTTTTGAGTGGAACTGTTATCACGTTCAACTCGTAACTCTGCGAGTTAGAGTTGCGTTCAAATATGAGGAAAAGCTTCGATCGTTATGTGAATTTATATACCGTACTCTCAAAGTTCCTCAACTTGTAAATATTCTGATTTGATAGAGACGATGCTTTTGTTCGAAATATTGATACATGCATATATGTTGTGACTGAAGTCCGAAGTACGGTCAATACAAGAATTTGCCCGTTAATTCGCACATTAGTCAGATTGGCATAAAACTCTACGAATGACCATGAACGCATCATTTTTGATGTCACACTGGTATTTTGCGAATTAACTACAGGGAGCATAACTATAGGAAGCGTCATGTGTGTCTGCGAAAAGTGTTTGGGATAAAAATGCTTTGGAAAGTATGCGTCTCAAAAAATCAAATTTCTTTAATGTAATTCGGGAAGGTAGAAACGTATCGGTCGAAGCATCGCCACTTCGATTTAGAAATTAGTGGCGAAGCATTAAATGTGGTATATAATGAAGTTAGGTTAGGTTATATGGTATTGTGTCAATAGAATTTCCCGACTGGCCCAGCAGAATTCGAATCTACAAACTTTGTCTTTAATTAGCTTTAGAAATTTCCCACTAGCAATCTCGTTTATCTCATAAATGCTATTCTTCTTCATAGTAATGCACTTCACCCAACTTAGCCACCTCATTTTGGCTAATGAGCACTTGATCAGGGTAAAGTCCGAAGCAGGCTTCGAAGCTGTTACTACTTCGGACTGAATCCACCTATTTCGGTTAATATGGACATTAACCGATTTATTCCAAAATTAAACGGATTCGGTCATTTACCGCATCATCCATATCAATGGCTCGTTACGCGAAGCAGAAAGCTCGCTATGATGTTCGGGGATCTGTGGGTAACTTTAAAAGTGTCATCGAGATACGTTCAGCAATGACTTTACAGAATGCCACGTCGGTAACTTGCTTTTCGTCATTGTACCTTTTATTATAATTTGTATTGATAACTTATTCTTTTCAAAGTCCTTCACTTACATATACTGTAAGATATATGCACATTGAGTGTCCAATACAATGTCTTCTGGAATGGCATATAATCAATCAATAATTTTCTCGCATTATACTAATTTTGCTTATGATAAGATATACGAGACCATTTTACTCCCCTATTTACAAAATTGTATACAATATTCTTCTACGACATTGGGTGCAAATAAAAATAAACTCGACCTCTCGAGGAAGCTTTGCGAAACTAAGAGGTGGGAGCAATTATTTTTATAATAGGTTCATTCAACTTGCATCTTAACACCTGATGATTGGAATCCACGAAACCTGAAACTTAAATATGATTAAAGTACGTTTGTTCCTCAACATGTGTGATTGTCGTTAAAAAAATTGTTAACACTTCCAAATCTCAGGAAAGCATTTATCAGTTGCATGAACATCCAATACTAAGGACTGGTAGAGTTTCTCTCGTGATTACCTCTCCTTTGCACGTGGGTAGCACAAAGGTTAGCACATAGGCTTACAACGACACAGCGAGCAACAAATAAATAGGGAGGAGACTTGAAAATGACAAAACAAAAACTGAAAAAAGAGCAATATTTTAGAAAAGAGACAATGAGAAGAGTAAAGGTAGCTAGAAAATATGTGACGGTAGTTTCAAAACACACATTGTCCTCGGAATGTTGCCTCCTAAGTCACAAGAACAATGTGCTGAAAAATCCATCATCCTTAATGCCACTCCCACCGGAGGGAGTTTTCCGCATCATTCTAAATGCCCCCCCCCCGCTAGTTGCACCGCATTATCAATGCCCCATTCCTCGTCGCCGGAGCTGCCACCATCATCCTCAATGCCCCCCTCGCCGCCGCTGGAATAGCCCCCATCACCCTCAATGTCCCCTCCCTGCCACTGGAATGCACATATCGATCCTCTCCTCGCTGGAATACAATCATTCTCAATGGCCACTCCACTCCACTAGCGCAGGTTACACAATCATTCTCTAAGCGCCCCCTCGCTGGAGTTGCAAGAATACAATGCCCACCGCCATGAAGTTGTTCCAATCATTCTCAATGCACTCACCGGATTGCATCGTAACTGGCGTGCCCCATGCTAATGCCCCAGACAACGCCTCCGCGGAGACCTTGGTGATAGCTGCACAGCGAACGGCGCGGCGCCCACTGAGCTGCGCTGAATAGACTTCCAAACCCAGCTGCTCTGGACGGCGATCTCTCCCACCGCCTCACGTTCACCACCGTGCCCGCCACCGTTCTCGCCGAGGACTTGAAAGGGACGAGAAGGTGACAAAGAACCAAGGTCTCCGCGGTCTGTAGAATGACTGCCAATAGAAGTAATTTTCTCTGCACTTTTTGTGCGTATACGTTAGGGTGCGATCGCGCGCGTGTGATTGTGTGTAAGTAAAAGAGAGCGAGAAAGACAGAGAGTGAGAGAAAGAGAGTAGTAAGTGGTAATATGGCTCACTTGGTGTATGTTTCCATGGTACAATTGTTTTTACAATTTTGATCTATAGGATTTTAGAAGATGATCTCAAGAACGGGCTAACATATTTTGATATGCCTTTCATTGAAATGTAAGACGCTTTCGAAGCGTAGTTTAAGTACTTTTCTAGCTAATCTTATAACTTTCCCCTATATCAATGTACAAGAATTATACACAAAGGTACGTAGGTAATACTGCAACACTTTGATGTCGCCAAATTCACATTTTGAGTGTGTCGATCTGGCCGAACGTAAGACTGCGAATTTGAAATGGGGCTTTAAATTATTTTGAAGTATTTTATATAAAGATCCGATATTTTAATTTTCTAAAATGGTTCAATTTTTATGTAGTTTACTTATTTATTTATTGCTCAATGGAACAATAGCAATGGATGCATTTATTCGTATTAATACAATATAAGTGCCACATATTTATTACATCCTCTTAATTTCAAATATTACAAAAGTTTCACTTTTATTGACGGGAATGTATTTCTTAAGAAAATGTATTCTTCCAAGGTAATGTTAAAATGTGTGATATTTCAAAATGCAGTTTTTGCGTAATTGTGAATGTAATTGTGAATCATTTTCTGGAAAACTATTCTGCATGTTCTGCTCATAAATAACAAAATGCGATTATGAATATCGTATAAGTCCGATTTTCATTAAAATCTCAGAAACTCCGAATACGGCTAAAGTTCACGGTTTGAATTTAAAAAGTGGAAGTCTTCTCACTCAATATAATCCTCAATATCATATCTTTGAATTATGATTTCTAAACCCGTTTTAAGATACTGGAAGTGTTTTGGTAATATAGAGTTAAATTATGACAATGTTCCCAAAATACCTAATAATGATTTTCTAAAAACATGGTGGCTTCATAACTTGAACTTCCAGAAAAAATTAGAAACAGGTAATTTTTGAGACAACACGTGTATTAATATTTTGTGTTAAATATTTCGTGTTTTCATTACATTTGCATTTTATAATTTAATTCATTTGTGGACACACGTGCTCTAAAAATGATATTTGAAAGGTTTTCGTGTGAACATTTCCTTTCTTTTTTCCCCACATAATAAGTTATCTCTTTCCCTAGTTACAATACAGCAGGATATAAAAAATGGTCTGCCGATACCGAGAGTAGTAGTTTGAACTTGGTTATCTATTGTTATTTAGTTAATTTGTCGCGTAATTTATGTATAACTTTCTTCGAAAAATGTATTTTATGCTTCCAAGTGGGTTTTATTACATCCAAAACTAGAGACAATCTTGAGAGACCATTTACCATATTTGTAGACATAAAATTTGTAGTCATCATGTACATAGAGTATGCATCAAGAATACTCTACGTACATTTTAACCTGTTTGGCAAAAAAATGTGTGTTGAGCAAAGTTACAAGAAATTCACGCGTCTGGAAAGAAAGTTAAGGAAATTAATATGGTAAACACATGACGTTAGTTAACAAACTCGTATACAGAATGGTAATCCTCCCTCAATATATCAAACCATGAGTGATTATTGAGTAACATACTGCTCAAAGGGTCATTATATGTAGAATAAATAGTATTATTTGTCATACTATACATTTTAGTGCGATTTTATAATTTCTTTATGGTAATAATGTTATATATATATATATATATATATATATATATATATATATGATTATTCCATAAAGAAATATTTTTAACATCACGCTCTGCTATAAGTAGTCAAGTATCGTAATAAATAACAAACATATCCTTCATGAACCTCTAAAACAATTCACAGATTTTTTGGCACCACTACTAACACACAAAAGATGACTCAGGTGAGCAATGCTTTCGAAAGAGCAATCCACAAATACACTGGCGGAAAGTTTCAACCGCAGCTCTCGTCTCGGGAAATAAAACAAGGTGCCGAGTAAACCAACTAAAACGCGCGTTAGGTACAGATTCGCTTGCAACGCTCCACCCGGGAATAGACGGTCTTTCCATTCTCCGAACATTCGTGTCATTCCAGCGCTCTTCTTTAGATTGTAAAACGGCTTACAAAAGATCAAGTCGAGGGCGAACAAGAGACTTGAGGTAGGAGGCACTGCAATTTTTCAATCTTGAGATGGTGCCCATCATATGAGTTCGCAAATGTTGTGGGGGAATTGGATTTAAAGCATGCTCCCTAAAGCGAGTCAACCAACAAATCTGTAAAACCAGAGTTATTCGCTGCCACTTATTGTGGGTGATACAAACTGTATGAAAATATTGAGCTTTGATTTCTCGTGAGTTTCAAATTCACTGTGGCTAAATATTAATAAGATGAAGTGAAGGGTCATCTGTTTGTTGTGAAGTGAATGTTCATCTGGATGTTTTGTCAAGCCCGCAAATAGAAATATTACCACATGAGATATCCCAGGTTTTCTCAAATAAATTCGTAGTATACAGGTTATACTTCAGAGTGGAAATTTGCATGTCACTGAGTACTTATTTCGGGCTCATACACATCTCTGTGCTAGGGACTTTGCAATAATAGCAGAGAAACGTGTCTTATATTATGTTCCTAATGACTGGGTTGAGTTGATGAGGAAGCTTAGCGTTTACTGTACTACCATTTACTGTAGAAAAAATTCATATGATACGTTTATCAGCAGTGACGTATTGTTGAAGAAACATGTTTTTTATCGCGGGAGATGGCGGTGATCTTCCCCTATCGAACGGTGAGATCCGGCACCGACCTACCCGTCGGCTTTCGGGTTTTTCTCAAACCAGGTATCTCCCACCACCGGGGTATCGACACAGCCGGGACAAGCTCTAAGCTCCCTACCAGTCTCCCGGTATGTGTGGTAGTTTAGTGCTTGTAAGTTTAAGTGTGTTTAAGCAGGGTTTGTGGCCCGTTTATTAGGGTACTGCTACGCCTGGTGTCGTTCGGAGAAACCACGAAAATCTCTCAGAGCAGCCGCTCGCGAGAAGTCACTACTGGGCAGCAGCTAAATTCGACGTAGCCATGTAGCTAGAGTCGAAAATCTTGCTACCGATCTGGGACCTCCCCGTCAGAGGTACGGCAATGACATCATTTGATGCACTGTGATACACAACTAAGCGAGTTGGAGTCTGAATGTCAAGTGCGTAACGATAAGATAAATGGTATGTGATATCTTCTTGTTGCCAAATCGTAAGTGTTTCTCGCCTGCGAAAAAAATTAACCCACCATACAGCTGTCGACACACACGGTCTGGCGACGCAGGAGAAATCTTCCCCGGTACCAGAGCGATTACCCTGGAAAACCTACAAAGGTGCTGTTTGCATTGAGTACGCGCCTCTCACTGCTTCATTATGTCATCCATATTGCCTTGCACTTGGCTTCTTGAGGTTCACACACGAATTACCTTATGCATGCTTTAGCGTGCGGCAACATAATTTATTATGTTGATGTGGACAAGGCATTCTATCTTAAGGCAATAATCTCTGACTCTTCGAATTATCGGTATAGTCCTTCTTTTATTATATCAACGCGATCAATATTATATTTCTTTCATTATTTCATAATTTACAAATTTCGTTTCGCAGAAATGGCATGATCGTGTATAATAGAAGCCCCACCGCCTACCCCGATTAATGTCATCCTGTCTCGTCTGCCATCCCTAGCACATTCTGGTCGCTGCCCGTAGAATCCACGGGAGCCGACAGGTCGCTTTAATTTTCGCCGCCAGGCGCACCTACGTGCGCGCGATTCGTACTCTATATTTGCTTACATCACGCCGTTTTTCCGTTCGCTGACTACGGAGGTCAACAATGAAGTACCTAAATATACAGCTAGAGTTAATTTGGTGCCGTTTAGTTTCTAATAATTAGTCCTGAAATATACTTATATTCATACTCTCTGTTGTAACGACTAAGAAGTGCGGTTCAAACTTACCACATTAAAGCCCATAATTGTGAATATAAAGTAATGTTTTCTTCATTATTGTCATAGACATTGAAGTAATGTGACGTGTAATATAATGTACTCTAATATTAACGGAATTTGTAAGAATTTAATTAAATTAAACACGTTAAAGTGTTTTTACCTAAGTTTTATGTCGTTTGCATTAAAACATCTTTTAAAGTATTAGGGTAAACATTAGTTAAAACGTCATATAAAAGTACAAAATTGTTGTTTCAAATAATAAAAGAATCTTGCTTTTATATTGATTGGTTTAGTCGATATGATCCGTCAAATATATCTCAACACCTTACGTCCTGTGGTGGAAAAGAAATGAGTAGAGGCTACGACCTGAATGTCCTAGAGGCTACGGTACCGATTGCCCTACTACATGCGCGAGGTCGCTCCTTCAGGTGTGCTGCAAGGGCGGGAGAGCGGTGCCGGCAAGGGCGGCAATGCTACGTTGTCTCCACTATCTCGCACGACTGCTCGTGAGGCGGGGATTACGAGATGAGCTCCCCGATTATCCGAGGTAAATTGGAATACATGATTTGAATGTCAATTGCGCTATAAAGATTCACTTAGTGTCAGTTTTATGTTTACGATGAATCAGCCTAATGGCGTTATACTACCAATTTTGTACAGGATTCCGAATAAGTTTCCTACTGAGAACTAAACGAAACTGTTCCTTGAATGGAAAGCAAACGCATGAAGAACTAGAAAATTATACACTTCGTTGAACGACTGCGTTCCATACTCTGCTTCTCTATTTTTTTCTCGCTCTCTAAGTGTACGATTCTCTTTAACAACCGGGTATGGCTTCAAATAATCATATCTAAGAGTCCATGTAATCACTGGAGTGTCACTGTCTCCTTTATAAAATATATATTTTATATTATTTCTCTATTTAAATTATTTAAATATTATTTCCCAGTGCCGACATATTTCTGAGCATTAATTGGCAAACTTGCAGCGCACCAATATTAATAAATAAATCGGTAGAGTGCAGTGGAATTATATAAGGTTTTGCTCGAAAGAATACCATCAACCTCTGAAGTAAAATACGTGTTTTAACATTAATGCTGAAGCATAAATAATAATGTGAAGCAAATTTGTTCTTTGCGTCATGGCATCATACGAGATAAATCTATATAACTAATTTCCAAAGCACGCAGAGACTTTTATTTGAGGTTCATAATATACGGAGAGATTTATTTATAAAGTGCATTTAAAATAACAGTAACAGATAAGCCAGTCACACTTTTTTTGCAAATATATCTTGAATATCCGATATCGACTGAAATAAAACTACGACATTAGTCGCTAGAATATAAGCTTTAAAGAAAGAAAAAGGTTTGATAATATTGATGGAATTACTCAAAACCATTTTAATTCTTCTCGGTTATGCTGTAGGCATTTTAATGAGATCAATATCACGCTATGGACTTCCTTACTACCACCTGCAATAGTCTCAGAAAATTCCCCTGACACTGATTCTGCTTTTCCTTTCTTTGTTTTTGTTCCCCTCCCTTTGGCCAGCCAGTATTTCATCTCGCCTTAATTCTACCCCGTCCCCCCACACTTTCATTCACCATCTTCCTCCCGGGCAAAGGGGCTTTGTATTCACTTAGAGGGGAAGAGAGATTTTTCAAAAAAAAAAGTTTTAAAAAAGGAGATTCGGGAACGAGACGGAGTATTCGGAGAAGTCGATTTTTCAACGGCTGAGAGCTCGCGCTGGTTACATTTCAATGCCGAGCCATTGATGGGGATGTAAACAAGACGGTGCGGGTTCGCCGGTGTCGGAGCCGCGTCGGCGGCGTCGTAGTCGGCAGCGGCGGCGGCGTCGAACTTCAATAACGACGCGTGACAATGGGCGTCCCTCTCCGCTCGGCCGGAGTCGACGCCATTATACGGCGTGGAATAAGGACGTTACATTCCCGGCTGACGGGACGGGGCGAAGAGCGCCACGGCAGCAGGGCGGGGAAGGGGCGGGCGGAGCGAGGAGGTGCGACGGGTGTGGGGTTTAATGGGGCAGCGTATGGTCAGAGGAAGCGAGGGTCACTAAGGAAGCGGCTGGAATGCTGAGAATGCAAAGGGAGCTGGAGGGCGAGTGCGCATGTTGGTCAGGGCGGTGGATGAGAGGGGTTGGTGGGCTGGTGGAGTTGGGCGCGGTAACGGATGAGAGGGTGTGGTCGAGTTGCCAGGATTGTGGGGTTGTGCGGGGTTGGAGAATCGCGTGAGAGTGGAGTTGATAGTTGAGCGTGTGTTTAGTCGAGTTAGTTGGGTTAGATGATGTGCGCTGTGATAGGACAAAGTGCGGGTTGGAGGGCGTTGGCAGGGTGTTGGCGGTTAGTGGGGTTAGGCGTGTAAGCGATGGATAGGTGGATGTTAGATTGTGTGGGTGGATAGAATGGAGGTGCAGTAGCGCTGAAGGATGTGAGCATAGGCGGGAGGGCGATGAAGTGAGCGTGCGGCAGGGGTGGGACGCGCGGGGTGTTCAAGAAGCGGGTGAAAGCGTGCTCAGATGAAACAGAGCGTCGCGCAACACGGTGCCGCGGGCGCGCGCCGAGCGGAACGTGGCGGAATGCGGAGGAGCTGATGCGAAGCCAGGCTGGAGATTCCTAGTAATTTCCGCAACAAATAATGCTTTCTTTCATGCACGCTTGATCCCGAGGCCTTTATGACCCTCATGAATAATGTCGCCGCGGGTCGGCAGCGCGCTCCGCGAGTTAGACTTTTATATATTCTGACGGAGGGGCGGGGCGGGGTGCCAAGGCGCGCGGCGGTCGGCGCGCGAAGGGGCAGGAAGGAAGGAAGGAGGGGGCGGGTGGCGGAGACTCGGCCAAAGGCGCGCGTCTTGAGAAAGGGCCCCTCTGGCGACGGCGGCGACGCATCGGACGCGACGGCGCGGGGATGACGAGCGGACGCGGAGGCGACGCGGAGGGTGGAGAAGTAGGTCGGCTGCAGGAGGGGGAGACTCTGTAGGTGAAGGTGGTAGCTTCGCATTATTGAAAATGAAATAATCAATGTTGCACACATAGGAGAAAACGCGTCCTTAACGACGGGGATTCGAATTTGATCTTAGTTTTTAAAATACCGTAATTAAAATATAGAAATTAAATAGTAAACTGTCCTTGATATGCACAACAACTATCAAAAAATTGTTACTGAATCATTAGGACGTAATGGCGTAGTTAATATCAAATTATTCCATCACTTAATCATTTAGGACCGACCAGAATCACACACTTTTAATACTACCCCTACACCTATACAATAAGCCTACCTTAATATTTTGGGACTCGAGTCTTACCTGGCCATATTTGGGGCAGATGAGTGAGTTCATAGAGAGGTGATTATGCTGATAGGATGTGAATGATGATGCAGCAAATGATGGAATGGGAGGTGGTGTAAACGGGAGAACCCCAAGAAAATTTGCCGCGAACATTTTCTCTCCACATCAATTTGCATATGGGTTATATTTGCGACGGGGATTCGAAGCCCGAGGCCACAGAACGCGACGCTGGCCACTACTAAACGCATCACCACAAAGGTAACGCAAAAATTGTAGTTGAAATATGGGAGGTAAATATTAATTATTTTCAAATTGCCAAAGTATTTATTGATACACAATACTTAAGTTTGAAGTTCCCAACTATTTTCTCATTAAGAATTTTTTCATTTATATTAAAATATTATAATTAAAATATATCGTTTGAAAACCGAATGCATTCTTTTGTATTTTCAAAATTTCAAATGTCCACCAAAGTCTTTAGTTCATCTATTTTAATTGAGTACAGAGCGTGCGAGCCACCGTTTTTAATTTATGAAAATTATTTTATGAAAACGTAATTTCAAGGTGATGAACTGATAACAATTATGCAATTTACAACATTTAAATCATGAATATTTATTAGTGGAAAAATAGTTGCCTTTTTGATTATATTATAATTTCACCATAATTATGAAATATCGAAACTGCACACAATAATTTGAAATCAGTTAATGATCATTAAATATCGTGCAATTATCGTAACCAAATATTTCGGTCTTTACATCCACTGATGACTTATCCGACAAAGTTCTTCCCCAATACTTCTCTAAATTGACTTATATATATATATATATATATATATATATATATATATATATAGTTTCACATTTTATTTAAATTCTTGAATGATATCATTCATTAGCTAATGCATCTAGGATAAGAAACATGTTTCTCCCGAACTGTGCAATGAGTCGCGACCTCTCGGCACTGATGATGTTAGTTGCAGTGCGGCCGCAGGAGTCTCCAAATCGAACGACTTCGAACTTCGGGACACGCCCACGCCCCTCCCGAAGATAAGCAGGAAGCTTGACGAGGACTAAATTGATGCCCGAAATTATTGTTTGTTTTATGGCGGAGCCGACGTAGCGCAGCCGATAAAGTCGCTAGTCGCTGCCTTAACGACTGGGCCACCTTAAAAGGCAACTTCCTCTCATCCGCGATGGCCCTCGCGACTTTTCATCCGGTCGGTCAATAAGTAATCGGAGAGTTTCGAGGAAATAGGATACAGCTCCTAAGCGCGATACATTACGCCTGCACTGGTCTCCAAATCTGGTGCAAAAAATCTAAAATACTCTCCCTCCCAAAGACGGCGTAGCAGACGAGGTCGATGCACAAGTATGGGGAAGAGGATGATCCTTCGGTTATAACCGAAACCGTTTCTTGCTTTAGTTCACAGTTTTTTCGTTTCGGTTTCAGCCTTTTTAACACAAATACAATAACTGGGCAAAACAGGCTTTGAAACGGGGAAATGAAAGAACTTAGTATCCAGTTATTGGTGTTTTTGAAAAGAATAATTTTTAATTTTTTATACACAAATAACGTTTAAAACTAGTACGCGACGTTCAGCGAAAAAAAATAGTATTCTAATTAAACATCTATAAATAAACTAATTCTAGCTCAATAGGTGAAACTGTGGTTAGTAAAAATGGCCATGACACTGAGCATTTTAATTTTTAGTTTAATATCGTACTTATACTGTTCGTATTTTACCGGATACTCAAAATCATGCATGTGATATATTAAATAGGTTGCAATGTGTAATATTGAATGTTTATTTGGTGTTAGACTATTTAAATAAATTATATAACACCACTAAGATATAAATAATTAAAATTAATTTAAAAAAACATTGAGAAACCAGCTATACCCGCCTGATTAAACCAAAGATGAAAAAACGCAATGTCAGCAAACTCGCTGTATATGCAATATCCCCGAACTTATATCCGCATACTGAGTTGCAAAACCATCGAGATTCTGTGGATGAGCTATACTGTAATGGAGAACCATCTCATCGTGCGGTACTAAGGTTGGGAGTTGGAAAAGTGTCGGGAACGTAGGATAGCGCGTGTTCCGTAAACCTTAAGTTAAAGCCTCAAGCATTTATCTGAAATTGGTTGAAAGAAAGAGTTGAAAGGACAGATTAGCAACCGGCCTCTAATATATCCATCAAGCCTTTGGAATCGTTTTCATGGCTGAGCTACATCGCTGGTGTTCAAAACCCATACCTCCGATGACGATCCCACTAGAACCTCTCTGGCTACGAACCCTCCTGTTATCGAATCGCAGCTTTACACGCTGACGCACTTAGTGTACCAAAAATATAGTGCAAGTAATTCGAGAACACAGCTTCCATATAAGCTAACGGCACCCTCGGCATTCGCTTTGAGACAGCGGGGCCTTCCATGGCCTTCTTTGTGTTGCGCTAGAAGGACGCGGGGTCGGTCCAAAGAGTTCATTGTGAAAGAGCCATGTGGGCGGGGGCGGCGGGGGCGCTATTGGGGCTGCAAGGCGACGCTCTTTTTGGCGCGCGGCGACGCGGGTGCGACGGGACGGCGGCGGGCGCGGCCGGTGGCGGAGGGGGGGCCCAAGGGGGACGGCCGGGGGGGGGCGCCGGGGGGGACCGAAAAAAAAAGAACGAAAAAAAAAAAAAGGGGCCCAAAAGGGAAAGCGACGTGGACGACGTGAGAGGCGGGCGGCGGCAGGGTGCGGCGTGCGGCGGCGCGCGGGGGGGGGCGCGCGGCGGGCGCGGCGGGGCGTCGGTCCGAGCGGCTGACTGGCCGGCGCGTGCGCGTGTAAGGGGTGGCAGGCCGGCGGCGCGGCGGCGCTGCGGAGCTCTTGTCGTCGCGCGATCCGGGCAGTCGCTTGATCGAAGGACCTTCGTTCGGTTTCTCGGTAACGTGCGAGAAGGTGGTGTTCTCGTGCTGCTCCACCGTCACAGTTTCCCAGGCGCCGCGTGACATTTCGTGCTCATCGACGGCGGTTTCAAAGCGGATGCGCGCCCCTCTCGTAAGAAAGAAAGCAGTAAGCTACCAGAACGCTCCTGATGGGAACAGAAAGTAATATTCCTCTTTGACGCAAATAAGATATTCGAGTTATCGGTTTAGATAGATAGAAAAGAGAGTATTATAAAGTGAAACGAAGTTTGCATTTGATCCTAATGAAATCACTCCAACTATCTCCAATATATTTTTAACATCACAACATTCAATACATACAGGAAAATAAATTTTTACGATCATCACAATAGTAATAATAATAATAATAATAATAATAATAATAATAATAATAATAATAATAATAATAATAAGAAGAAGAAGAAGAAGAAGAAGAATATTGAGCACATTAGCAGCATTAATCCATATTCAACGTACTGATAAAAAAAATAGTAGAATAGAGCCAGGAACTAGACTATGAAATCTATAAAATCTCATTGAGTTCGGGATGAAAATGAAGACCTTTCCAATGTGAAAGATGTGACTCTTAGAATACGGACATGCTAGGAATGCGTTATTGGTTTTATGTAAAGAACTGACGTATTAGCATACGTTTTTATTACTAATAAGATGAGGAATGGTTAATGTTATAAGAACTATCATCACACCTGCTGCTCGGTAGTCAATAAATGACCGCACAATTGATTGCACTTGTACAGGAGCAATGATAGAATCATTGCTAACGCCGTAAGAATCTCAGTCATGGAAATAGGCGATGAAACGGCTCTGCTTTTCCGTCCGCAGGATCGTTACGCGTTTGTTTTAAAGTGTTATTTTTAGCAAGGGTAAACTGCTCCGATATACAGATTTGAGCAGAAATATAAAGCTCTTATCATCATAGTAATGGCTCTAATATGAGTAATTTTCGTTCACTGAGCAAATGAAAAAATTAACGACCGTATCATTTCTACATGCGAAAAATGCGCAGTTAAAATTATATTAGTTGAAAAGCAAAGTATTCAAATTAACAGGAACCACTGATGCACTGCTCTTATCTCTCCCCCAAAATGAATTTAAACAAATAATTAAATGTAATTAAACAATTTAGCTCTTGTGTTCAATTTGATAACAGGATTAACAACTGAAATGACTGAATAAAAAAAAAATACACAGAACTCGAAGTTCACAGCAAAATGTATACACTACATTAAGAAGTTTATGAGGAGTGTCATCCTCACTGGCAACATTTACATCCAGTTTATGATAGGATCGTTTTGCTTAAAATCTTTGACGAGGAATTGTCTTGTGAGATATTATGAACTATTCAGTACTATAAGAGAACGTTAATAAATGCAAATTACAATTGTTTTTGGTTTTTCTCTTAAATTACCATTGAGCTCCAGAATGCAATATATCGATAAAGAAAGAAAATCGAAAGAATTTTTTAATAATCTATTATTTCCAATTGTATAAAGTCAAAATCAAAATAATTTAAAGGGTAAAGTCATAAAATTTGTCAGAAATCATGACACTCTTGTTACTGTGGAGCATCTCCAATATAGCTGAACAAAAACTCCTGCGTAAAACTCCATCGTGAAAGTGTACGAATTTCAAAAATCATCAGAGGAACTTCTTTTGTGAAGAAGAGTATCTGAGAACAGAATAGATGTATACAAAGGCGTAAAAGAGCCAATATCCGGCGAGGGTTTGACGTTGGATTTCTCATTGACTCCAAGAGTGCAAAAAGTTGCGGGATCGATTCCTGGTGACTAAGATAGATCATTCAACGATGAATTCCATTTCATTCCAGACATTGAAACCCTCGGTTTTAGTCGTGTTTTTTTATGTAAAACAACCCTACATTCATCAAAGGAAGTCGAGAAAACTTTCCGTCCGACATTTCAATCATTCGCGAGTCTCTAATTAAGCGGTTAGTTGGTAAAGTAAGACTAATGGCTTAAGTCTCGTCAATTTTACGAATGCAAATTCAATTCTAATTAAATTAACATTCATGGAGAACAGAGACAGAGACGTTGAAAACACTTTAGAGACCGTTGATTTATGCTCGATTTATGAACAAACTGATTGAGTAGATATTTATTTCTGCCTACAGCTGAGAACTTGTTGTAAACTTTTCCACATCTGACCATAAAGAATGGCATATTTCAGTAAAATAGTTCAGATATCTAAACTTCTGTAGGTTTAATATTATAACATTAGGGAAATCACTTCGATTGCGCGAGAGTACAAGGATCGAAAATCACTCGAGTGAAAAAATCTCTGTGGATTCCCATTCACGCTTATTCCAAATAGCTACTGGCTATGACTATTGTTGTTTGCTCCGCAGCCTATGATTAGCAGTTCCTCTTGCATTATTTTATTGATACTGTTCATAAATATTAGAAAAACATGACAAAAGAAGTAATAAAGATCTTCATGATTCAGCGAAGGTATTCATGTGAAACTAGAGAATTAACAACAGGACAAACTTTCTGGCATTGTATTTGTAAGTTTCGCAAATTCAGGACGTTCAACGAACATACCATGCCATTTTTCAGTGCCATTTTTAAGTATCTTTTACTCAAACTGTGAAAAAATTTAATGCAGTATGTTTGTGCCAGTCGCTAGTTTTTGCAAAATAGGTAGCTCAAATATTACATTAAATGTTGTTCCCTATTGCTATTATTGCCTTCTTACCAAACGAATGTGGAAGGATCTCTCCAATTAGTTTAGTGTTATTTACGATAGTTTAAATTTGCCAATGCAGCCAAAATTCCGCTTTTTCAGCTCGTGTAACAGGGGCTCTTCAAGGGTTGAAAATGGCCTCCTCTTGCGTGAACGCAATATAGGCATCTGCGCTGCACCACCACTGCGCACAACTTTGCTGGGTACCTTTATTTCTGCCGCACACATTCGATGCGCTGAAGAAGATCATCGCGATCCTCGACTGGGCAGTACCAACTCGGTTTTTTCATTATTCTATTATTACCCAGATCCAAAAGCGTTGGAGGTAACCGGAGTTATAAAAGCCAGATACTGAACGCCTCCTTTGCACAGGAAATGCCTAGAGACTTGGAAATGACGTTATACGTGTCTACTGTACATATGCTGCACCGGCTGGAAATGGAAAAGTTGTAATCTCTCCGCATGAATTGCTCGCCATATGAGGGACTCTGTGTTGACCTCGCGCGATATATGCTTTGTTTTCGCTTCCGGGGCTTCTCGGATAGTATTAGCTATTGAGTTTTCCAGAGAAGTGGCGAGACCTAATTCGAGGTGAAGCCGTTCGATCATTTGCCTTAGCCCGTGTTACACGAGCACAAGCGCATAGTCGCAAGTTTAACGTTAATTATTTACTAAACTAAACCACGAAGAGTATCCGATTTCTGTACATTACATATGAGGTAAGGTCTCAGCGCATTAGCAACGAGGACTGAATCATCCTCTATATGCTAATCATCCACAACTCAACTTAATGTTATACGTTCCGGATTTAAGGTGAATTGGATTATTTCGTTCGACCTGAAGATTGAAGTGCAACAGTGCTCAAAACGTCGTAAAAGGCTGAAAAAATATAAAGTTTACTTTAATTTTTAATTGGTATGAAATAAAATAATGAGAAATATTTCTGCTGTCTAAAAAGTTTAACCTGTTTCATAAGAGAAACAAAACAAAAATATTGCGAAAAATATGTTCCTGAAACTTTGCTTTCGTGGCTGTCCCAATTATATTTACATAACTGTCAAATTCTGCATTATTTCTAATCTTTTGGAACCTAATTTTTAAAATATTTTTCCAGTTGTCAAATAGTAGTTCACATAACAAGGAAGCAAAACAGGCGATTCACGCACGAGTCGAATTTGTCGTTCTCGCTACACTCGGTGACGAGTGCGGGAATTACCTCGCCCTGAGTTGCGTATACTATTTTTCAACACGCCGTGAGCGAAACGAAATACGTCAAGTAAAGGAATATAAATTAAAAATCAAATAACTATAAATACTTTACTTGAATAAAAATAAATGGATTCCAGTCTGTCTCGTAACTCTTATTTGTAAACAATAAACAAATACGTCGTCAAGACGAAAGGCAATTGCGCATCGATACAGCTGTTCGCACACGATTCGCGATTTTTCTCTCACGCTTCCCGATGTTCGCTTGTGATAAACAAGCACGAAAAACAGCGTAGGGCATGTTAAAAAAGTTTTATTTGAATATAAATTACTGTCTTTTTCATACGCTTAATATTAATAATACCACAGCACACTACCATAAACCAAGTTCGCCTAAACGTACTGAGTTCACTGTGGGGAATCACAACATTAAATGGGAGCCACTTCTAGACCATCGAAAGATACTAATACCACATTTGTCTTGGGAAAATGGGACTGATGAAGCAATTTGTAGCAGCATTGGACAAGAAATATACAGTATTCAAGGATCTAACACATCTGTTTCCACAGCTTTTCGAAGCAAAAGTGAAAACTGGAGTTCTAGTTCGACATCAGTTCAAGAAAGTTATTGACGGTCACGTTTTCCAAGCTTCTCAAGCAAAGGAGAATGAGGCATGGATCATTTTGGTTTAAGTAGTTAAAGGCTTCCTTGGAAATTGTAAAGCTGAGAACTACGTTGAATTTTTTGAGACTGATTAAAAAGTACCGTAAAATAGGCTGCAGGATGTCTCTCAAAACACATATCCTTGGTGCCCACCTTGACAGCCTATTCCGGGTAGCAAAGAAAGCGCATTCATAAGAACATCCAACATTTTCAACACCACTATAGGGGAACGTATGATGTATACAATGAAGAGATGATGGGGACTTTATTTGGGGACTTCTCGCAAAAGAACACATTTCTGGGCTTTTTGTGATCAATTTGTAGAATTTTGGATAAAATAAATTATTGTTTTAAATGTAATATATTTTTGTACAAAAAACATAAACTCAAAATTTTGTACGTATCCTTAATGATACTACGCAAATTGAGACATTTTGCTCTCAAGCAAGGTTTTTGCAAGGAAGTAAGTCTTATAATTTTTTTATGCAAAAAATAGAAAATAATACTGATTGGCTGTAAACAAAAAATGTCACAAGATACATATAATTACATGACTTTTTCTCCCCTATTCTAGTATATATGCCGTTTTCCATGCCGATTTAGTTAAAAAGAAATGTCTTTTGTTTCCTATTTTCGTACATAAAAGAAAACTTGCGGGTTCTACACATCACTGCTCTAAACCTCCGACTGTCGTGACGATTGGTAGATCATTGACCCTGAGTTTCGGCCTTGCGGGCAGGAGCTAGCGTAGGTTTCAGGGGCCGCTGCGGGCGTGGCTACTCTTCACAAACCCTCCTTAATCACTGCCCCTCTCCCCACCTCCCACCCACTGCTCCACCGTCCAGGCAAGCCCTTCGCCGCTCGCCCTTGGAGGAGACCGCGCCCTTAATCCGCCCTCAGCCGACACGCGACACCATCAAGCAGCTCGCGTGGCACTCCCCAACGGGTGCTCCCAGCCACTCGAGAAAATAACAGCTCTCCGACTGGTTAGTGACATCGTCCAATGGCGAAGTTCCATCGCGGTGGGCGGATGGGTGTCAAAATACTTCCCAGAAAAAGTTGTATATAAAATTTGGAAAGCCAAATCCCTTTATAAAATAAATTCACAAACAGTCGAGCCAGACAGGCCTAAATATAAAAGAGGCGGACGAGGGAACAACCACTCTGCCTAGGGTTATGACATCGGTATGAAATGCTGATTTTCGGTTCAAGTTTAAGGTGTGAAAGGCAAAAGCAAAACACCACTCATCTCCTTCATTCATCGGATTTATCACTTCTTTTAGAGTAGTTCAGAAAAATCACTTTTCAGTGTACTTGTTACAGGTCACCAACGGAACACTGCTCAAGATCAAAATAAAATTTCGTTTAAGACTTTCGTTACTTTCTTGTTACGATACACCATTATTGATTAACAGATAACGTTGCGAGGTCAAGCGAAATCAAATAAACCCTTAATGTATTATGTATAAAATTTCAAAAAAATAAACATTTTGCTGTTGACGGCAGGCCACATTTTATTTAATTACTTCGTTTTTTATAAAATCTAGAAAAAGGAATGAACTATATTACGATATTTAGAATCGTAGGATTGCAATATGAAACACTAGGTAACCAATTGGCTTACACCGAACAAAATCATTAAAAATACAAAAGGATCGTGTAAAATTATTAGGTAAATAGAAATATAAACTCACAAGATAAAAAAGAATATTTCTTTCCAGTT
This sequence comes from Gryllus bimaculatus, assembly GCA_017312745.1. Lineage (NCBI taxonomy): Eukaryota > Metazoa > Arthropoda > Insecta > Orthoptera > Gryllidae > Gryllus > Gryllus bimaculatus. The sequence continues at coordinate 981,504 of BOPP01000303.1, read as the reverse complement.
AGAAATTAAACTTAATCTTCACATCATAAATAAATATCAAGAATTTTTTCATATTTCCACTATTTGGATTACACTGAACACCACTCGCTAAGAATACCGAGTATACGACAATAGTAACGTGGGTTCTTGGAAAAATCTGAGAACAAAAAATCATCACGGATGCAACACAAGCCACCACAATGTATTAAACCAATAAAAGATATTATGAATCCCACACAAACTTGTCCTTTGAAAGTCCCTTTCAAGGAAACTCGACTAAAGTGCCGTGGTGGCTTTATGGTCACGGGTTCATGCCCCGCGTGAAGTCAATTCCTACAGTAACTAAAAAATGAATTCCCAATTTTATATCTCCATTTCCCTTTATCTTCTAGTTTAACTCAGGCTGTATGCGAATACTTTCCTTTCCTGAAAATTTGTGTAATATGGATATATATCACTTGGGAATCCAACAAATAATTACACAAAAAACTGAATATAACATCCATCACTAAACACATAGCACACTTCTCCATAATATTTACTCAAACATGAATTCTATACTACACGCAATCCACTACAACCTCGCCTCAACATAGCATACTCCAACTCGGCTCAAAAACCAATACCCATATGATGCCTTCCTAAGTATATTTGGGAATAGTTGTTAACAGTAAATCCTGATTGTAGATACCTACCCCTTGCTGTAATTAGAGATATTTTTAAGATTGGAAAATAAGAATATTTGTCAGCGAACTATAGCATATGAAATAGTTTAACTGATCTATGTATTTATGAAAGAAAAATAATTACTATGTAATAAAAAAAAGTCACTTTGGAAATCACTCTTGGCTCCGAGCGGTCTGGGCGGTCCTCCCGGTCTCTTCTTCCATCCCCCTTCCCTATCCCACTCTCACGCCCACTAGACACCACACCCGGGCGTGAAGCGCGGGCGCAACGCCTGACGGACCACCCTCAGCTCCCCTCTAAAGCCCAGCTTCGCGCAGTGGGTCAAAAAGAGAATCTTGATGAGATCAATTCAAGACAATACCTTTGTATTTTTTATATTTTATTTTCGCAAATAAATGATACGTGTATCTAAATACTAAAAAATCCTGATTATACCATATGGAGTATGTGATCAGCGAATGCAGGTCACGCCAAGTTTTTTTTCATCATTCATCCTTATACTAAAACATTGTCATCGTAACTTTAAAATATTGGTTACGTAGAATTAAAAAGAAATGCACAGGGTAAGAATTACGTCAAAATAAAGAGAAGTCTATAGTCTAGAGAACTGGTGATGAGGTCATGGTCACAATATGGCAAATAATTTTTATTTTTTCATCAACATATTGTCAGTCAACAGTTTTCAAGCAAACTATTATATCAGATGTGAAGGTTGTTGCCACCCGTGAGATTGAGAGGTACGAATGGGAAAATGAATTATCTCCTTCAAGCAGTTAACAATCACCACGAGAGTGCAGTAGTTAAAATGGAGTAACATGTAAGATACGGTTTGTTGCGAGTTAGATCAATAAGTTAATGTACGTTTCGTGTTATTATTGTTATTCACATTTTAACTTTTATATTTCTGAATTTTCTCATCAATTTTCACAAAATTGGTAAAATAAGAATCTAGCGAATCCCACTGGCCAATTCGTAAGATATTTATCAAATTTACATCTTTTCGCATATCACTTACATTAAGTTTGAAATTATGAACTGTCGAGAACTCTGTAAACTACTGTCTCTGCCTTTTGAGATCATATTCAATGTTTCGAAATCTTCTAGTCTTAAGTCATTCACCTCCATTGGTGCTACAATCCGAATATTAAATGAATTACTCGACGGCGGTGCACCAAACATACAAAACTATATTTTAGTTGTGAGTTACAATATTTTGATGAAGGGAAACTTTATTCCAATCAGGATGAAACTACAGACAGCCTTTTCGAAAACGCTGTTGCAGGTCATAGGAAAATCCAGTGTGAAAATGCAACACTAATGATATTTTCTGTTCAAGGTTCTTGTTGCGCTGATAAGCTGGTGGCATGCCCCGCGAGGCTTTCTACTGCCATCAGTTGGCAACAGTTGACATCACTCTACAGCAGGCACGTCAAGGTCGGGGGCGGAAGGCATCCAGACTAGACACATAGAATGATCGTACTCTTGAAGTAATGAAGCGAACGGAACTTCCTGATAATGGATTTACTAAAGTTAAATGATTCACGAAACGCGATGTAGCTCTGTTTAGTATCAAAGCAAGGTTCATCGACGGTAGAAATTTTTCAAGACATCGTTGGCGATGAAAGTGAAGAGAAACCAAATAGAAACTAGTGGTGATACGCAAAAAGTAATATTAGAAATTTACTAATTAAGTGCAAATCTTTGCAAAAGATATATGAACTTTTTCAGCAGTGCAATCAATAATTGATAAGTTTTGTGTTCATAAAACAATGAGAAATCATCCCCAATGAAGAAGGGCTCTAAAACATGAGCTGCGAAATTCAAAGAGTAATTCAGAAACGTGAAGTTGTATCAGCTAGTACAGATACCAATATTTGTAAGGGAAAAGGATATGCCCGGAAAATGTTCTAGGTAAGTATAACAAATCACATCAAACGTTTAAATTTTACAAAAGAGTATCAAATTTGGAATTTCGCTTCATTAAAAAAAAAGGTTTTGGGATACGACGAGTGATGCATGGTAAGGACCTTAATGCAAAACTGGTCCAGCAACATCTTGTATTTGCAGTGAAACATGGTCGCGGTTCCGTTGTAATCTAGGGGTGCGTGAATGCCTCAAGAATGAGTCGTTTGCATGTAGTCGATGGCTTGACGGGACACACGTTATAGTACTATTCTCCCATTTTAAAGGAAAATCTCCTCAATGTGCTGAAATTAGTTTTGGAAATAACTTTCTGCTCCAGCGTGACAGTGACCCGAAACAAAGCGATACTCGATCATAAATACGTGATTGTGGCTGCTCTACAACTCGAAAAAACAAGTTCATACCTTTCCTAAATTCGATGACATTAACCCTATAGATTATATGTGGTCGTTTCTTGAAAGAAAAATGTCTAATAAACAAGTCGTAAACATGATCTCGTAAAATAATGAAGTTTACCTTGTGACTACGGGAGTGTTAGTAAAATTCATGCCGGGCAGACTAGAGGCAATAATGGAAACAGTGCTAAGTGCATTACTAAATGAAGCAAACTATTTTTTAATATTTCTGTATATTGATATTCAATGAGATAGGAAGTCAGGGTGAAAAAATTACATAAGGCAAGTTAAGAGTCGTAAAAGTCGTTACATTTTGTAATGCAAATATCAAAGAAATGTACGGCAAGTGCGAAAGAATTGGCTTTGTACGTCTCTTGCCCGCCCTATTATAAAATATGGATTGGTTTGTTGGGGCCCATACAGACTTACTTACAGAGTAAATCAAGAAAGAATTCAAACGAAAGCCTTCAAATTTACGTACGAGAAATACATATTAATTCAATCATGTAACCGCTCGAAAACAAGAATGAAAGCGCGGCTTTGGGTTTTGTTTAAATCGTAGGGTGGCCAACCGGCTTGACAGGAAATTCACAGTACAGTAGAAAGAAACCAACGTATTTCGATAGAGGGGGCCACAAAAGTAATAACAAATTTTTGCAAAAATATTAGAAAAGGAATTCAGAGAAATTTTCATTCGTTATACGGAATACAAGAGATTGAAACAGTTCGCTGGCAACAATTTTGAAAATTATTCCTCGCAATGTTCGTAGGCTTAGAAATATCTTAGAATTGTGAGTAAAATTTAATTAAGCAAGTTGAGAATATGAATTAAAATTTAAGCAACCTAAGTGTTATACAGTTCAGAGAAGTGTTGTGAACGTCGCAGGAGAGTACTGAAACGTAAGACAATGAAGTGCAATGTCGTGAGGCGAAAGGGTATGCAGTGCTGTCTCGCCGTGTATTGTAGTGCTATCGAATGTAATACGAAATTAATCATTGTTGTAGTTGATATAATTATTATATTAACATGCATTTATTTTGTAAATTACTGCCACCTAGTTTTACTCAATTGCTATGAAATGCTATGAAACTACGAAATACTTACGTTTCAAACATCACTGAACAATTTTCTGCGATTGTTTTATAGCTTAGAAAGTACGTAGATACCTGGTGGCAACCTTTGATGAATATTTTAAGTCGGATGTTATAATAGTACATAATACAACTTATAAATACCATTCATACTATCTATAGAAAATTCAAGCAACACTATTTGATGGCTAAGCCTTCCTTGATGGCTTGAACGACTTTTGAGACAAGGGGATTATGGCCCAACTTACAATCTTATCAAAACACTTTGATGGTCAGAATTGGAAAAGGAATTTTTAAGAGCAGTCTACTAAAAAATAGTGTGATCCACACAGTCGTTTGCGGGCTGTATCTCCCAAGCGGGTGTTCGTATTTGGATTTAATTAACAACGAAAAATTACTTTAAAAATTAAATGAGATGCATTGAAACACTGCACATAGTACGGAATTTTATTACGGTGTTATGATAATTAAATACTTTTAATATTTTACTTTAATAAGTTGATCTCCTTCGTAGTACTTGATGATTGCTTAGTATTTTATATTTCGACTTCACGTGACACGTACGCGGAGCCCAAGAGAGGTTCAGAATCTCTGTTCGAAATCATTGGGTTTAGCAAGTAACTAGCACGATAGTACTAGTTTAAATCCCAAATGCGACGTAGTGCCGATTTGGGAAATTATCCTGGTCCCTCAGTCCCCAAGGGCTCCCATGCCACTCAGCCTTTCAATTCGCATCCGAACCTCCAGGGGGTTAAACAGATCCCATCGTGAAATCACCACTAGGGGCAGCACTTTTATTTTAATTCGTCCCTGCCTTGATGGATGTTTTGTATCATCCAAATACATTATATAAGGATTGAAATATATAAATTGTTTTTTTACTATTTAGTTGTGAATATTTTGATGTAAACTTCTTGTTTTTATGGAGGATTTATAGCCGTATGTACGAATTCTACCAACATTCATTACTAAAATTTGGGCACAGTCCATATTTTTCAACATCATATTTTCAAATACTTGCATATTATTTTCAACGTAACTACATTTTTAAAATGATAATTATAAATGTTTCTATTATATTTTGTAATTAAAAGTATATTTACAGTGTGAAAACAATTATTTAAATTATTGGATAATTAAAATCAGGATTTTCAACCACCAAGACATCATAATCAGTATCTAATACAAATTTAATAACAACATTACGAAGCACATATGATTCTACATTATTTTACTCTTTTCTGAATACATATCTCTATAATTTTAAAAAAAAGACTTTGGTCAGAGAGAACGTAGATTTGCCAGTTAACTTATTATCTCTACAAATATCTAACCAATATTGCATTTGTTAATCAGATTGCATGCTGACGAAGCAGAGGACGAGGTTTACGTTTTTGAGAGAGAAATGTGAGCGATACAAAAACGTATTCAATCTATACATTAATATTATTTCATTCCACGTTGCTATTCACGAGCCCTGGATTGAAGGAGGTTGTTCTACACTTCCGTCTCACACGTCTGATATTAAATATTTAAAAAATACGAATGAAATGCGAGATCAATTAAAAAAATAATAATTTAAATCATTTTTAACTACGAGGGCGTTTAGACACAACTATATTATCACAAGTTACGTTAAAATGTTGTCTACAATTTAACTTTACCAACCATTCTCTTTAACTCCAAATTACACGGTCCGTCAGTTCGGGTCACCCGAGGTTTCTAGCGCGCCACATCCATTACACATCCAATTTGCATGGCCTCGCCAGAGGCTTCTAAGGTCACGCAGGACTGACCGCTCAGAATCGCATTTGGAGCCACTGCGCCACACAGCCTTCGCCCGCGGCTTCTACCACGCACAGCGCCGCGCCGCGCCCGCCGGAAGCAGTGATGGGCCAATTAGAGCCTCGAGATTGACGCGCTGCCGCCGGCAGGTGACGGCGGCGGCGGCGGTGGCCTCAGCGACGGCAAAAGGGCGGTGGCGATGGCAATAGCAAGCCTCGTAGAATTGGCGACAAGTGCGGCTGCACGTACGTACAAACAAGTGGCAATGGTGTTCGCGATGGTAATACTGAATGCGGCTTCAAATGTTGGTGGGTGCTTGAGCGTAGAATCGCTGGCGATGGTGTTGGCGATGGCAACCCCCGGCGGGAAATATGTCTGTACGAGCGCAGATACAACAGAGGCGGTGATGGTGACATTTGGATCGATGGTAGTTACTTTCGGTGAAGAGGAGAAAGACGTGGAATTAAAGGTAGTGGTGACAGTCACCGCGACTGAATTCTCTCTGTAGTGACGGCGAAGGCAATGGTGACGCCCGCAGCTGTAATGTCGGTGACGACGAAGACAAGAATAGAAGGAATCCCTTGAAAGGCGATGGCAACAACTGCACCTACTCACACGTAAGCGATGGCGAAAGTTATAACGGTGACAATTTACGAGTGCAGAAATAATGACGGCGGTGTTCGTGGCGGTGGCCGCGTCTGCACAGACAGATGACGAGTGATGGGGGAGGGCGAGATGACTGACAACAAAATAGGTGGCTGGGGCTGCCTGAGGCGGTGGAGACGGAACAATGAGGAAGCACGTCGGATTTGTGATATATTTTATTAATATTATTTATTTTATTGACTGATTGATTGGTGATTCCGGGTGACTTTATTGACTGATTTTATTGACTGATTGATTTGATGATCAACTGCTGAGGTCATTAGTTCTGTAAGTGTAGTGCTTGTTTTTCCCTTGGGAGGTGGTGGTGATTTTGCCAAGGGGATGGTGATATACGATGCCGACCTGCCCGTCGACTAGCGGTGTTCTCCCCATGAAGGTACCTCCCACAAACAGGGTACCGCCCCAGCAGGGTAAACGCTCAGTTCTCGACAGGTCTCCCGACATGTTTGGTGGTGTAACCTCTGTAAGGGTAAATTGTATAAGTAAGGGGTGAGGATAGGACAAAGAAAGGAAGAAAAAGATCGCGCGATCCGTGGCCCGTTTGTTACGGCACTGATCCGGCTTTCGCCTGATATTAGTAAAAAAAGAAACAACATTGAAAACTTCCGATCAGAGCAGCCGGCCGCTACAAATCTCCAGACATCGCCTTAATTCGATCTAGCTATGTAGTTAGTGTCGAAAATGGTGCCACACCATCGGGGTTCCCTGTAAGAGGCACAGCTATGATATCTGTTGATGATCTGTTGGTTCATAATGTTTACATGATTTATATTTTTTACATATTTTTTATTTTATTTAGAATTAATGGCCCTTCAACTACTAAGATTCCTAAGGTCAATGAGTGATGATCTAGTGAATAGATGATAGCGACAATGATGATGTAGAAATAGTGGAAAGATGTAAGCAAACTGGGAACCACGCGAAAATCTGACGTGATTTCGCATTATGCCCACAAATTCCAGATAGATTGGTCAGAGATCGAACCCGAACCCCAGCGGGCCAAGGCGTATCCGCTAGATATTGCGCCGGAATCCTCATCCCGTCTGTTCCGGCGAGACTGTGGGAGCAGCGGACTCCTAATAGTGTCGGAGGAGGGGGGGAGGCTGTGGCATGAGCAGCGTCAGAGGACGGCCGGGGTTCCCACGACGAATAAGGAAACGACGGGGAGGAGAGGGGGCCGGCGGAATTGGGGCATTTGGAAGATGGGAAGAGACGAGGAGCGGTGCGGCGGCGGGATGGTAGTGGTGGTAGGTCTTCGAAGATGCAGGCGAATGTAGGACTCAAATGCAATCGAACAGACGCAGGATAACGTTGGCCGGCGTCGCTAGCCGAATTGCTTAACTCCCTTTCGTGAAGTCACGGGGGTTAAGCAATCGAATCACCGCAGATCCCTGGATGGGTGACCGTCTGGGAATCCCGGGTACCAAACGGCACCGAACCCCTGGCCAAAGGGATGAGAGGCAATGACTATTACTGACAATGGCAGACTAAGTTAACCGAGGATTACTCTACTTGAATTTCGATGCCAGTATGTGGTTATATTGAATGTTATTACGAATTGACGTAACAGAACCAAACAAAACCACGCGAGGTGCGTGCAATGATATACTTACCAAATCTGTGTCTGTCGGTCTCTTAATCCGAAAGATTCCTTCACTGAAAAGGAGAACAAAATGTCAGTAAATAGCAACCTGATTGAACGCAAATACACTTCAACTGGTTTTATTACAAGGAGCAAATTCTCGCGATTGATGGTGATACTGTCATGCATGCCAAGTTCCAATCACACTTAATGATAATATAGATACACACTGCTCGTAAAGGGACTCGTAAATTTAGCCATAGTCCGTGAAGCCAAACAGCATCGAACATCCTATTGCGTCGCCTAACTATTGTAAAGCCACTAACAGAAATTTACTGTCGATAGTGTGGTCACTCATAAGAACATGCTGTTACAATATCCAATAGAGAGCTGTATAACCACAGTCACCATAACATATCCACTAGAGATTGTGGCAATGTCACTGATAACACTTTTATGTTTAACAAAAGTATTGTATGTTGTAATAATATTTATCTCACATATTAAATGAACATTATGAAGTAATATCCGTTCTTATACGCGGGAATATATTATATATCCGGACGAAGTCTTTGCGAATACACGCAACTCATTTTTTGGAGCGCGCTCCTTATTGGGTAGACATACCACACGGCTTTTGTATCAGAAATGAACACTAAAAACACTAATAACTTTTCAAAGGTGGTCCCCTGAAAGTTCGTGTACCTACAAACATCAGTGCAAGATGAGTTGCATTCAAAAAAGGGGCAGACTATAAAAGAAAAAGAGTTGGAACTTCATTTTATAATTCTTTGTTCATTGTCAAATACGGAAAATCTTTTTCTGTTACTTATCCTAGAAGTTCGTAACATTCGTTCTGAACCAGCATGTGCTTGTTTATGACCGTTAGGAATAAGGAGTCGTCCCCTGAAAGTTCGTGTAACCACCAAACAGGAGAGCAAGATGAGTTGCATCTAAATGAGGGACAAGCTATAAAAGAAAAAAAAAGAGTCGGAACTTCATTATATAAGTCTTTGTTCAGGGTCAAATGCGGATAATCTTCGCCCGTTACTTGCACTAGAAGTTTGTATCATTCATTCTGAACCAGCCTGTGCTTGTTTATGACCGATAGGAATAATTTTCAGAGCGAGCTGAGGCAGGAGATTCGAAGACGTCGCGGAGTGATGACGGAGCAAAAGGAAGGCGCAGGAGACGAGGTGGCGGCTCGTAGCGACGGCGGCGGCGGCTGCATCGAGGCGACGGCGCGGAAAACGACGCGTCGAGGGGACGAAGCGCCAAGATTGGCCGAGGAGCGGGATCAAGTGGGAAGAGCGGGCGAGGGTCGGGGCGAAGACGCCGGCTTGCCAACTGGGATGCACGTTTTTCTCCGATGACGTGTTGAGACACGGGAAGAGTTTGCAGGAACTGGGAGGATGCTGTTTGTTCTATTAGCGCCTTGCTGGGGGGGGGGTGACGTGGAAAGTTTTAAATAATTCGTACGTTGAAATTGGTTCCTCTCGCTGAAATCTGGGGGAGATTGAGACCTTTTCATTAATAGCATGAGTGTACCAGCTTTTTACATCCTCGCCCTTACAGTTTTCAAGAGAAAGTACTCTCATCCCGCGCCGAAAAACGGCAAATTTTCGACTAAAAAACTTTTATTGATGGGTCCTGGTAATACAAATGTGAATAAACCTTCTTCCTATATATAGTAAATTACTTCCTCTAACATGTTTTGTGGGTCCTTGATACCGAAAAATCAACTGATAGCAAAATGCCTGTCTGTGGTCAACGCTAGTACGGTACCAAACCGTTCAGACAATTTTCTCGAAAATCGATATTTTCCTACCGATTTAAAGGAACGCCAGGCCCTGCGAGATTGAAAAGGATTTCTGGCGGCACTTTATATTTTTTTAAAGCCTTGTTTACACTTTCAGTTTTGTTTCAACAGTGACTAATTTTTTACTGTTAATCGGTCCTCGGATATTGTAAATGACGCTTAAAAGAATGACGCAGGTCTCATTTTCGTTAAAATCCGTCTCGTAAATTGCATCAGTTGAAATTTCTTGTTTTCTTACAACTACAATATTGAATAGAGAGTATTTTTCCTTAATGAAATCTGTTCTTTAATGACATAATGAAATTAGATTACATACAATCTTTAAAAAATATTAGTTATTTCGCGTAATTTTGTGTAAAATACAGCAGTGTTATAATATTAATTTTCTCCTAAACGACTCCACATTTTTCTTCAAATTTCCTCTCCCTATGAACCAAAGGAGTTAAAAAATATGGCTCTAGTCATATTTCTGTCGAACTCTAATGAAATCTGTTCTAAAATGAAGATATTCAAAAAATGTTGTTTACAATGTTTGAAAATCTAGCAGTTTGTCTGCAATTCAAGCTGAAAGTAATCGCAAATTATAAAAAAAATCTCATAAGCAACTCCAAATCTTTCCTTCAATTTTTTTCCCACGGATAGAACTAGAATGAACATTGACGGAACACAGATAGAACAGAAGAATAGCGCAGGTGTCACTTTCGCCGAACTCTCTAAATTTTCGAAAATTAGAAATAATGCGAAAAAGTATGTATGTGCCGTTGACGCACCACCAGTTCTAGTATTCATTCGAGGCGAATGAGTTAGTGGTAACTGGTACGATGATCTGCTTTTCTTGTTGCAATCTGGAGGAACATTAAAGGTTCGCAGTTTCTATTATTGGTTCCTATCGCACCCATCCGGGGAACTATGGGAGGTTTGAAGTAACTGGTACGATCATACTACACTTGGTCTTCTGAGTTCGTGATTTTGAAGTAAGTGGTATTATGAAATCAATACTTTCTGTCTCTGCCATCAAGGGATCTCTGTAAGTTTGGAATAACTGAAATGATTATATTCCAGGTATTCCAAACTCTGGATTCCTATGGTCACTCTCTGGTTAAGATTAAGGATAATGATTGGCATGGGTGTCGTTCATACAAACTAAGAGTACACGTAAGTATTTAATGCACTCATGAAGTCGTAGGCTTCCGCGACCAGAGTCATGTGCATGATATCAGCTGTCCGAGTGACGCCGCGTCAAAGGCTGTGTTGCCGACGTTTCGACCATCTTGTCGTGGACTTCCTCATGTCCATCCATCATGTCTTCCTCATCTCCATCATGTCGTGGTTTTCGCATACCAGCCCTGAGGAAGACCACGACAAGATGGTCGAAACGTCGGCAACACAGCCTTCGACGCGGCGTCACCCGGACAGCCCAGATCACGCATTTAATGCACTCAGTTCGACAGACACAATAGGGAAAAGTAGCGAGGAAAATCTCAACCGAGAAGAAAAAAAACATTATAGACACCAGACCTTGCCTCAGTGGAGCATGGGTTTGTAACAGCATCCATGTACGAGTATGCGAAAAACCGTCTGAGTCTCACGTAATGCTTGGGTAATTGAAACGACTCTAAAATGGTTCATCATGTAGGCAGAAAAATACTTTAATTTGTTTAGTAGTTTATGGAAATATATTGCTAAAATTGGACATGATTGTGAAAATAGTTAGTGAAATAACGTAATTAATTATTTTTTTGAGTGTTCAAAAAGCAATTTATAACAATTACGCCATCCTTAGGACGTATGAATTTGCATGAGTAAAAACGCGAAATGGGAAACATTGCCAAGCAATTGTTAAACTTCCAACTGTGACCAGGTGGGATCCGCTGGTGTCTTATCTCCCTCAAGCATTTCGAAAAGTTGATTGTCTTGGCAGCTCCATTGGTTAAAACAACTGGGCGAGTAACAAGGGATCTGGGTTTGGTTTATCGATCGGCTTACTCAATTATTCGAACAAAAATCATTTTTAACAGTTAAGGTTATTATTTAATATGCATCTTATCTACTTTTTACACACTAAATATTTTGTATTTTACCCCTACGTAAAATATTACTAATTTTTCTTTCACAAATATAAAGAATGGTTTTATTCCCTAATAAAATTGAAAATTTTCAGGAGTTCTGTCGCCCAATTTAATAATAACATCAATGTTTTATTATTTCATAAAGTATATTTCTCTTTTGTAAACAATAATATATGACAAAATAATGTAGTATACCGTTTGGGAGTGAATAAGTATTGTCCAATCGCGAAAATTAACACCCTCAACTTCGTATTGTCATAGATATATGTCCAATAAGGAGACAAAAGTAATATACTAATAATTAGAATAGGAATTGCCCAGTATTCGAATCGGTATTAGGGGTGTGATAGAGATAGCAGATAGGGATCAGAGTTTAAGAATGTAAAATCAACTAGATCAAACTTCGTCACAGCACTGCCTCAGAACATTACTGAAAACGTTCGTAAGAGAAAATACGACAGCACGATGAACTCAATTTATTCCAAAGGCAACAAGTCATTTCGGGGAACTGTGGAGAGGTAACTAAAGGAAGTCCCAAAACGTGTCTTGAAGATTCAGAAGGAGAGACAGCGCAAGTTGTGGGCAATCAACTTGAGGCGTGTCCGGTATGCGCTGGGTGAGTCACAGAATATTAGATGCGTTAGGGGAATAAGACATTACTTAGGCATTTACTTGTCAATAAACGAGCTGTAAAACACTTAATGATCATTCCATAGACGTTCTCCCTCCCTCTGTTTAATAGAGACATTAATTTCAGAATCAGCAAGATTACACCGTAAATCCGCGAGAGGCATAAAACGATGAAAATAAATTTATCCACTTTAAACTTCATTTTCTGAGCAGCCAAGAACGCTCATGACTTTAAAGATTTTAATGATTTTTTCATTAAAAAAAGAAACAGAAAATGGTGGAATTTAAGTGGAACGAGATTTTATAACCTAGTTCGTTATCTTCTTACACTTTCACGTGTTATATGACAAATCACTCAAATGTGAGATGTTTACTATATGGCAATTAAATATAATATCTACAAATAATACTGCATGTCGACTGTTCAGAGAAACAAAAGTGATATAATAAAATCACACCTTATTACAAGTTGTTCGCTTGAAAAATGCAATATTAACTTTTATTATTGAATTATAATATTGACTTTTGTACTGCCTTACGTAGGTGTACGCGAAGTACAGAAAATGGCGCCAAAATATTCTGCCATTGAAAATATAAATATATAATTTGACGTACTTATCATTCCAATAAGAAATGACATTACGGTGAGATCATTTAAAGTAGCAGGCCGCCTTACATAGTGCACACGGCGACCTCCACACGCAGAACTATATGTAGCACATAATCCAGCGTACATCATTTGCGTTCAGTTTGGTTTTGCGACAAGAAAAGGAATAGTAAATCACCAACTACCCTGTATTATCATCCACCCTATTCCGAGTTAAACCGTTTCTTACGACCCTCTTGGAAGAACGTAGGGTTCAAAGATAATCACAAATGGACATAACGTATTTCAAATTATCCACGACCAAGCGGATTCGATGAGCGCGAACGGAAGAAGCAGTGACAGCAAAACGGAGAGCAGGGAGCGAGCCGTGGCGGCGTCGCCCAGGGGAGGGCGGGTGGTGCGGGCGGGCAAGGGAGGTAGGGTGGGGGAGGGTGGCGGTGGGGACGTGAGGGGGATTGGGGTGAAGGCACACGGCCAGAGTTCGTCGGCAAGCCGAGGCACACCGCGGGCGGCCTCAGACTACGTATGTGCGGCGTCGCGCCACGCCTCCGCCGCGCGCGGTCGGCCCCAAACTAGCTCACGCCACTGCCCGCCCACCAATCAACGCCCGCACCTCCCGTCTCCCCCGCCTCGCCCCCCGCCGTCCGCGCGGCCTTTCATTAAACGGCCGCGGTGCCGCCGGCTGCCGCGCTTAAACAAATGCCGCTCAAACGAAGCGAGCGCGCGGATTGGGTCCCTCCCTTTTTTCGATTCGCTGTTCTGTTCTTTTCAAGAGGCTTTGTTTATTGCTCTGAGTTCTTTTCGCTTCCCGTCCGCAGAACAATTGTTCACAACGAATCCTCCATGTAGTGGTAATCATTTTGCGCTGTAGCCTTGATTGTGCTGCAATCCGGCGTCCTTTATTTTCATTTACTCGCGGGAATTTTGGAATCTAATATGAAGAAAATGTGTTTAAATAGCAGAAAAGCAAATAAAAATGTCTACTACTCAGTGGTATTTAAGTAAAATAACCCTTTATTAGTGACTGCGTTTGGGGAATATATTTTGAATACTTCTTCGAGGGATTTTCATAGTACGTAACTGTTACAGTGAATCTATTATTTGATTGAACGGTATAATTTGAGAATCCATTATATTTTCTGATAATATTCTGCCACATATTTATTAGGCCACGAGATCTCATATTATTGGTTTGGTAAAATTCTTTCTTCACAGCATAAAAGCAAAGATCAATGATAAATACGGAAATAAAATAAAATTGCAGGTATTTGGCATCACATTCCTAGATACAAATCAGACACTTATGGGAGTAATAATTAAGGATATCTTATAATGTACGAAACGCAGCAATACTAAGTATGCCTGTGAAATTTGTTCAAATATTAATTTCGTTATCACTAATTAAAGAGAAAAATGTAGTGTATCCATATACACACTGGCAAATTTACTAGTTTCGACGCAGAAGGAATCAACAAGATTATTGTAATTTTGTGGAAGTTGCATAATAACCCACAAGTATTTGCGTAGAGTTTGTGCAAGGAGGCGACTAGACGTTTTAAGATCGTGTTACGAGCTTTGCAGGTACTCGGAAAGCCAATAGTATGAACTTGGATATCAAATACGAACATTCATATTCAATTACTACCATTTTAATGAGTGATGTACTACCCCATTAAAAGTGAATATTAATGAATCTATCATTATTGTAATTTCAGGTGTTCATTACCTAGAATATGACAACGGTTTTAATCGTTTTCTTTTTTAAGAGAACAAGAAACGCACAGCATGTCGTCTTCAATTATGATAGTTTTGTAGACATTGCAACAAACTTGTTGCAACGATTTGTAACAAATTCAGATACAATTTTGAAGAACTTTTTACCTCTGATAATATATTCCTAGGGAGAAATGGTGCTCAGTTTGAGTAAATAGTGCCAGCTCAATCATTTAACATAGAGCGTGGCTTGGTACATTTGCATGGAACATGTAGCAGGAACATATGTAACAGGCCTGGCCGGTCCTCGCCAAATCACGAAACTAAACCGTGTGTCCAGTGCAAACATTGATACAATAGGACAATCGAGAGACAATCAGGGGTATTGCAAAGGAACTCGAGGTTCAAATACCACTCGTTCCATTCCGAATGAACAAAGTGGATTTGCAGCAAATATACTCGTTTTTCATGTTCTCTTCTCTTATTCCAATATTATGTCCTCATTACTCATCCCATGACATCATCATTATCAAATCATTGATTTTCTTTCGTTAATGTTTCAGGCACAGGCTTAGACAATTATAAAGACAGAAATGGTGGATGTCATTTCGTGAATATATCCTAGCTCAAGATATTAGGTCCATCGACAAACATTTTAGTGTCAGTTAATATAAATTAGTGTTAGGCTAAAACAGTCTAATTAAAAATGGGCCAAACGTGAGTTCGGCATTTTATGAAGGATTTTTTTCTTTTGATCTAACAAGTGTATGTAAGTTCTGAATAATTCCAGAGATTTACGTTTTTAGACCTATACTTGTTAGATCAATAAAAAATTATTGTTTTCTTTAAAAAATGGTGAACTTAGACCTGAACTTTTGAAATTTTTTTACACATACCATTTAAATCTAACACTCTTCGACATACATTATATCAGAATATGTCTCTGAATGTATGCACAATCACATGAACTTCCGCATTTTTTGAAGTTCAGGTGATCAGAGTTTTCATCTTGGGTACTGTTCCTTGTACAGGTGTGGTGTACCCTTGTGGGTACAGGTTTTTTTCAGATTAAATGTCAAAAACATCGAGGGAATGTAGAGGGGTCGATGATGATCACTTTTGAACAACGAACGTCTAATGGGAAAAATATGCCAAAGTTACATATATTACATTTCCTTCAGATTGGCAGACAATCCGTCATGCATTGGTACGTGGAAAGTCACGTTCTGACGTCATCAAAGTAATTTTGTGGGCAAATGTATGGAGACTTCTCATACATTAGCCCTGTATTCCAACGTATTTGTCAAGGCCTCCAAAACGGGGATAAAAACATCTCAATAGCTTTCAAAACCATTCACAATATTCAATCCCTGTCACCCGGAAACATTCTTCAGAATTTTCTGGTCACAGGGTAATTATTCTTAAGACATTTAGTAAACATATTTACATATGAATTTTATCTACATACCTTCTTTTATACTACCACAGAACTAAAATATAGATTTTAGGAGTAAATATTGTACAAAATATTCCGTCACTGAAATTGGTTTAGTCAAATATAATAGGATATATCAAGACGCCAAACCTCATTTTCTGTCGCTATGTTTAATAATATATAATAGGTATTTACAAAAAGTAGTAATGGAGGATAATAAGATACATCAATTAATATTCGTTAGTTACCTTTTGAGATCAAATTATTGGACTAAAAAATAGTAAATTGTAAATTAGAACAATTTTTGCTAAATAAATAAATAACAAATGATTAACCTTGGAAGTGGAGGGCAAAATTATATTTATTACAGTGTAATTCATGCAATTACTGGAATATGCTGGAAAACCACTGAAGAAGAGTAAATATTTCCTCAAATACTTGTCATAAATATTTGAACCTAATACGAGAGTTTGGGCAGAAATCATCGCAACTATTTTTAAAATTATTTTCTTTTTAGGAAATAATATCGAATCAAACAACTTTATTTGCAGAGTGAAGGAACTGTATTATTGTGTGTCCACAACAACAGATGGCTCTGTGAATGTCTCTATTAGCATAGATAGCAATGTAAAATCAGTTGGGTGGCTGCCGCCGTGCGAGATGAATGCCCGATTCGAGGAGCGCTCTTGCGCCGAGATAGCCGTTCCCCGATGGAGAAATGCTCGAAAATGTCACAGGGAGCTGGTGGAAGCTCTTGGGAATAATTCCCTGTCCACATCGGACAGTCGCGAGATGGGAAAGAGAGTTTCGGCGAGGACCCGTAGCAACAGCTGATCGGCAACTCGCAAGGCAGCCCAGGGTGGGAGTTCTAATTGCGCCGTTAGGACGGGTATGTAATGCTTTTGCGATGTTGAGAACTCAAAAATGCTAAAATGCTTTGGAACATGAAACCAGTACCTTACTTACCTCAAATACCTTAATGAATATCAGAAACAATTTTGGGCTGTCGTTAAATGTCCATGCACTTAATTCATACCTTGTCTTTATATTACACATTTTCCACCCATATTCGCAGTCGAAGATGGTGGTTTCCCCATACCTTCAAAATCACGGAATTTCACAAAATATCCTTCAGAACCATCGAAATAATACTTTGTTGGTACAAATCATTAACAAAACTAGAGGTGATAAAGAATGGCACATACTTTCTCATATTATTTTTTTAAAATTTCCATTGGTCTCAGTTAGCTATTCGGAATTGCCATATACTCTTGCCAGCTACCATCTATCGCCGACCAAAGTACATCTTTTTGAAATTGCCTTAATTTTTCGGCTTCCTAATAGTAGAATCGAATTATTAATTTAAAAATATTAAAAAGAGTAAAACTTCATCCCATATGATAATTTTCATTGAAAAATTTGGAGCCGTATTTAAGAAAACTGGCATTTAAGCGCTACTGTAAATTCGAAATTTGAACCTTTCACAAAAACTATTAAGTTTTCGAAGAACTTCATATGAAGTAATATCAAGCACTTCCAGTCATAAATGCAACAATTTTTAAAAATTGCTGAAAATATCAAAGGCGTGAAAGATCATTCAAAAATTTATAATTTTTTAAAATAATTTATAAAACTTAAAATTTTTATTTGTCTTTTTGAAAAAACAAATGAATACAGCAAAAATTAATTTTATGTCATTCTAAACAGTGCTATTAGAACTATCTGTTGAAAAAGTATAAAGAAAAAAAAATTGGTGCCGTTTTAGAGAAAATGGTATTTGAGCGTTTCTGGATATGCAGAATTTTGAATTCATTTTCACTCAAAACTGTTGAGTTTTCGGCAACTTTATCTGACATGATTTAAAGCACAAGTACTCGTAAATACATAAATGTAAAGAAATCACCGCTAATGTACATATTAAAAACTTGAGAGACGCGTCAAAAAAATTAAATTTTTGTAATTTTTGAAAAACAAACAAAAGAAAAGATCAATATAGCGTTTATGTCATATTATACGGTGCATTTAGCACAATCCTATCAAAAGTGTAAAGAAGTAATTGGGGGCATTTTGAGAAAATATTGTTTTTATATTTTTTTTAAATTCCACATATTCCTCGCAATATTGCGCAAAAACTACATTTTTTTAAATGTACATGACCTTAATGAAAAACCTCACTAAGAAGAAAAAATGTTCTTTGAAGGAAAAATCACCTATCGTCAATTTTGTAGTTGCAAGAAGACGTCCGGAAAATTCATACTTTCGAAATGTTTGAAAATTCATAGTTAAACCTAAAAATCTGACATATGCCACAATTATAAGTATATTTGACTCTATTCTACCGAGAAATTAAAAAGAACATTTGGGGCCGTTTTTTGATAACATTTTGAAATTGTTAGAAGGGATTCATCTAAAGTATCCCCAATTTTGAATGTTATTTTTTTTTTCAAAATATCAAAGATTCGACTCGAGCTACATCGACTCGGGTTTCTTCAATTTGGAAAATAACCTATGCATAGTTCAGCCGCTGGTAGTGTTCCCAGACACCAGACGGAGGGACGGGCAGACAGTTAGACGGACGGACGTACAGACGGACGGACGGACGGACGGACGAACGGACGGACAGACCGACAGACAGTCAGACAGAGAGACAGACAGACGGACAGACGTTTTTTTTTTGAAAAACAAACAACATTGTTTCGATATTAGATCCCAAAACATGTACTTCCGTTGGATTCTGAAAATCGATTTTGCGCTGCATTTCATAACTTTCCCTATACCACGTATATTACTTTGTATATACGTACGTATGCGGGAAAGTAAAAATGAAGTTGTATAAAAAATTGGGCCATGCGTCACCATGCTTCAGCTAATGAAATATATTATATTAAAAATTATTAATTTAGGTAAGATATAAATCCACAAGTCCGTTTCAAGTTGATATTGTTTATTGTCAATACTTTTTTAATTTATTGAACGCCCAAAATAGGGAACTCCATTTGGGATTTTTGATGTTGGATTTGGTAAAATAAAAAGAATATTAATGCGTTTAAAATGTAAGTAATGATTTTTTGTCATTGAGGGAGGAGAAACAATGGGGAAACTATTCGTATTAGCCAATTTCCAAACATTACAGTTGCCTTCGTTGATTAGTTTCGGAAGCATTACATTGATTCTCATGATTACTTCTAAAACTCGTGTGTGAGATTAGAAGCAATACATTACAGATAATAGTTCTAATAAAGTCATCCACCTTCCATAAATGCGAAAAAAATCGTTCACCCAATGGATTTTTTTGACATTGAAAAAAATTCTCGTCTTTATCTCTCAATGTATCTATCGTATGCGGCTTCAAAGGGCCAATGGCCAAGCTAGAATAAAAAAAGAATTAATGGCATGTTCAAGGACAAAACTGGATTCAAGCTGATCTCTTAGACGAAAGATGTGTGCCAAATAAAAGCGGGCATAGATTAAGAAAAAATGAAAAATAAAAACTTTCACAAATGCGTTGAATTAATTGCAACAATTTATTTTATGGAAGTAATCACAACCAAGTTAGTAGAGTTTTATTTTTCTATAATATTAAAAATTAGAAGAATTTTAAACGAGATTCATGTGTCTTTTCTCAGAATTTCTATTTTTTTAGAAAGGAGTGTCACGCAATGTCGTTACTAGTTTGTGTATGAATTAGAAATTGCTTAAACACGCATATTTCATTTTCAAATTATTATATTGAAGCAAATATTCGGAAACAGAAGCAGACAAATATTGAAAGATAAATTTAACTTATTAGTTTTATTAATCATCTATAACTTATTTCAAAAGAGTTTATAAACGTTTCCACACAGTATTCGTCGCCTTGATTTTAAAAGTCCGACCACTACTTTATTTAACGTATCAAACTCACATCGAAATATCATTTGCTCCGAGTATTTCAAACGTTCTAAGAGATGAAGAAATGGGCGATATTCGAGATATTCTCTTCCGAAGTAGTAAACAACGCAACAAAGTGTGTTGACTGAAGTCTGTAACGTATACGTTGTAGAAAGTGACTCGTTAACTGGAACATGTATAATAAACAGAGAACACCGGATTGTCTACGTTTCCAGACCGCTTGTTTGAGAACAGACGCAAGCAGGGAGCAAAGCTACTCCGGTGTTCCAGAAATAACGGCAAGGAAGAGATGGAAGGAAACAATGAATCAGTTCAGTCTCGTTTTGCATAAAAGATACCCATATGGTTTACTTCTGATACGGAACAATTTAAATATTCTCCGAATATAGAATAGCTTTGATAGCATTTCAATTCGTGTATATTTCAGGTACTTCATCATTTTCAATCACGAAACTGGAAGATATCCATATTCATTTCAAATATGTTTTGTCTTATCCGCTTGTCTATATATGTTATTTACTTACGATTACGTAATAAATTAAAAGGATCGTTTTTTATACCCTATGTAATAAAGTTTCCTGTAGAAGATAAAATTGCTCATTAATAATACTTAATAACTAATTAATAATAAACGAAATAGAGAATGGTAAACTATGATTAAATAGGCAATCAGCTATGATAAAATGTATTTTACCCGAGGCTAAAACACCAATATGTGCTTAGTAGTAATTACACAGTCGCGTTACCGAGACTGTAACTAATTAACTAGCGTCCGTATAATGAAACTGTAGCCATTCGTAAGATAAATATTGATCAATTTAATGCAACAAGAGGTTAATGTTATCACATATCCGCCACGTAACTAATTCTATCCCCCACTCAATGTCATCTTCTAGGATCACTAATCGTATCGGGTGGCGGCAAGATGCTATAATAACTTCTTCAGAATCTTGACAATATTATTTATGGTTGCAAAAAATTAAATAGGGGCTACAAAAGAGCACATTATCATAGGTAATACTACGAGTGCTTTCGAAATTGTCGATATATTCCGGACTCGCGAAGCGAGTTGGTTATAATACATACGCTGTTTGGACAACGACATAGCGATCGATGTATAACACCTCCTAAGATAGGTGAGTGACAGTTTATAATTGGCCAGTGGGTAGAAGCGGTAAGAAAAATCGGATAAAAGAAGCAATCGAATTTTTGAGATACACCGCACTTATCGGGGCATTTTGTATGTACAGTTAAACACTATTGGTTTTGATTTCACGAGTGAAATAGTCATAAAAAGACAACCCAAATAAAACAATCAGCAACTTCTGTATCATACAGCAACTTCTGTTTATATTGTAAAAAATATTTGTTTTTCGAAATTCAGATATTCTGACTTCGATATGAAATATATCTTTTCATCTTATTATGCATCTAGACGATGGATAATGTTCATTTCATTTAAGAAAGTTTGATGTTGACATAAGATGCTCATGTCTCTGGAATTTTTATTCCTTCCAATTATTTAGAGCCTAATTTCGTTCCCAGAACATAAACAAGAACATTCTGAAATGTAATAAAAAATAATAATTTGCGAATTCGACATGCTATTTGCCAATTACATAGTGATGCAAAGAGTTGATGAATGCATTTTTGCAATTATCGTAATTTCAAAAGTTTTAATGAAAATGGACCTTTGGCGCATTAATCGAGAATTGCTCAGCTGCAGTAAAGCAATGAAAGAGAAAATGTGAAGCCATTTTTAAGAAAATCTTGCTTAATTGCGATACTACAACACGAAGTGTGAAGATTAACGAAATAAAATGATTGTGAACCAACTTGTAAAAATTGTCACTAATTCATCGTACTTCATGCCAAGGTCATTAGTTCCGAAAATGTAGTGCATGTTTTCTCCTCGGGAGATGTCTGCGAACTCCTCCCTCCCCCCAGAATGCCGAGATCTCACGCCTAACTACTGTCACTTAGCAGGGTTTTCCATTACCAGTAATCTCCCATCACCGGGGCACCACCCAATCCGGGACAAGCTCTAAGCTCCTGACCGGTTTCCCGGCAAGTGGGGTAGAGTAGTTTATGTTGGTGTAACTGTGTGTGGATAAGGGGTAAGGATAGGCCAAGAATAATGAAGGAAAGATCTCGCGCGATCCGTGACCCGTCTTTTGCGGTTGAACGAAAGTATATAAAAAACCGAGGAAATTTGTTTGCGACACGAAGCACATGTTCTTGCAAAGTTAGTATTTAAATGATAACTAAGCACTCTGTACTGATAAGAATTCCCATTAAACATTTCATAACACACCATAGATTATGAGAGAATTGGTGACAATAATGTCGCGATAAAATAGGATGATACATACAAGATGATCCACGTAATAGAAACGATTTTCCTTCGAAAACGAGCTACAGAATTGATATAATATTCTTCCTATCGAAATATGTACTCTCACATCTAGCAAAATGAGGGAGCAAGAAAACGTGCGCGGACAACACCGCGTGCTCACCTAAATGCGCCGACGGGAATGCCTTGAGATCCCTGCAACCGAGCTGTAATAACTCTACGAATAACACCTGATGTAATGTTGCATTCCTGGTTCCTATTCACAGTGGCATTCGTATTATAAATCCTTACATCCAGTTCAATGTAATGTCATTTATGCGCTGGAAAGGCCACATTAATTCCAAACATTCCGATATGTAACTATTGCCACTAGAGATATATGGCTAATTTCGATTTATTCCAGCGTCTCTCTTATAAGTTGTTAACAAATTGAGATATTTGTCGTTCAAAAATAATTTGTACTAAACTGTTACGTAATGTGATTTCTCTCACTCCTCCCACCAACAGTCGGTGTTTCGTTAATTATTGTTACAGTATATAGTATTTTTTGAACGTTTTCTCTTTTAATGATGAATGGTTATTAATGATGAATCTTTCGCCCAGAATTGCGGTAATTGTTTCACATTCCAGAAAGTGACGCCAGAAATAAAAATTCCAATTTTGTATCATCCGACGTGCATCAATTCAGACGAAAACTAATTTGAGACATTTTCAAAGCGTTTAAAAATAAAACAAAGATATTCCAAACAACTCCACTCAAAACATGGATCTTTCAATATTCCGCCATTCAAGAAACTAATTAACAGAATATTCTAGTTTCACAGCGAGGTTTGTAATTTTAGATCTCGCGAATTCTCTCATTAAGCTCTCCGCTCAACTGCTATTCAATTTTGATATTTCGGTCTTAATAACGAACCGAAGATTAACTATAACAAGGGATGTGTACGTTTCCCAACCACAACATACCATACAATGAGCTGTTTTGTTCCTCGTCGGATTCCGCTCGCCGAGCTGTCTAGTGCCAGTGGCTGTCTAGCGCTAGTGGCTGTCTAGCACTAGTGGCTGTGTAGAGCTAGTGGCTATTCGTTTCGTTCAAATGCAGTGCGCGTGGATGCAGCTGGTGCGGGCAGCCGTTTGCACGAGGCACTCTCGGAAGAGCTACGTCCATAACGCTCGTCCGGAGATTTCTCCGCGTCTCCGCCCCGGAAAGAACCCATCCCTCGCTTCCTCCGCTGCGCCACGCGCTGCGACGCCGCGGCGGCTAAAACAATTATTAAAGGTCTTGTACGGGAGTCTTCCGTCGGACGCTTTTTGTTTAAGCTTTTCACTGCACTCTAGTCGACGAAACAATAAAAAGAATGCAAGATCAACGTACGATCTAAAAAGAATACGGAGGAAACAATACAAGACTGTTTATTCTACAGTTGAAACACGGTTTGTTGATTCCGACCCTCCCAATTCAAAATATTGCATTTCGTAATACACATCAGTTCTTTGACAAGTAATTCCCCCAGAAAATATCCATAACTGTATTTATGCTTATGCTCAAATGAAAACAAAGCGTTTTCACACTGGACTCCACATAACAAAACAATACAAAACAACTGTTGCTACAACAGCACGTAATTTCTCGCATTATTTCTATATGCAACTTTCAAATATTCAGAAAGTTACACGACAATGATACCTGCGCCATTCTTTTAAGTTTAAATATAGGAACAAATTTAATGCGATTTTTGAGAAAACTAGTTTTCTATAAATTAAAACAAACTTCATATTTTGTCAAATCAGTCTTCATTAAATATTTACAAACATATTTACGTTTATGGCCAAATAAAAACAACGTATTCAAATCCACAGAACGATTTTAATCAGTTATCAGGGGTAACCCGTAAAAAATCATGGGACGAAAAAATTTGTTTCAATAATTCATTGTATGAAATACAAGAACACACATTTCTTTAAACAATTAATTATTAAGGATTTTACTCCGTAGTATTCCATTGAAAGCTTTTTTAATGATTCTCACTGGAATCTATTCAACAAAACAATAAAAAATACAAGATAATCATACGATCTAAAAATACGAAGCAAGCACTACAAAACTCTCTATTCTACTCTTCAAACATAGTTTGTTGATTGCGAACCTTTCAATTCAACGTATAAAATTTCTAGTACACTTCGGATTGTGTCAAGTATTTTTTTCCATAAAGTAACCACAATATATTTACGCGCATGCTCAAATAAATGGCGCATTTACACCCACGAAACTCTTGTTTTCAGATACTAGGGGTAACAATCAAAAATCACGGGACGAAAAAAACGTCTGTTTCAATAATTCATAATAGTTGAATACAATTAAATGTCTTGAATTCTAAATTGAAGCATCACAGTGCGATGTGTTGTGTGCTTGGGGAGAGGTGAGGTCAACAGAGGGATGTCAGAGTTGGGATGCGACATCGATGAATGAAATGATTTGTTATCATTTTTAATTAAAACATTTATGTATATAGCATAGAATTCTGAAGCCGTTTTTTAGCATCGACGGTTTGTGCTAAATGTTGTTACGTGGTCGATATTTTTGAAATGAAATAAGTGCATCTTCACAAAATCATATCAATTTTCAGAATCCATAAATTCAATATCCTTTAGACCAAGGGTGAAAAATAAATAAATCGAGTTAAATTATTTTTGAATTATCGAGTCCCATATTCCAAATTTTCTTAATTGTTCTGATGTTTTTGTCTGTTAAATCTCAATTAAAATGATTAATGAAATTAAATCCCCCATGATTTTAAATCATCCATGTTTAAAAACATCTATGGTTTTGGGTCAATGTTTTAGTAACATTGATGTTTTAATTTTGAGCATCGATGATAAGAATCATGTATTTTTGTTGACGATGTCGCATCGCCAACAGTGAATAGTACGGTGCAGCGGCTATAGCACAATTTTCTATACATCCCCTAGACGTCAAGGCTACCATGGTGAGCCGTCTAGCTCCCAATCTCTCCTCTATCTTCTAACATTCATAAAACGCAGAGTATTTTAAATGTGCGCTTGGAAGTATCAAAGTCTAGTTTTAATGAAATGGAAAATATTCGACGAATGGTCCTATCCTCACCACTTACTTACACACACTTACACTAAAACACATGACGGGACCATAAAGATTGTACAGGCTAGGGAGATGCCCCTCTGGTGGGTGATACGTGGAGGCGGGAAGCCCCGCATGCCGACGTGTAGATCGTCGCAAGATCACGCCTTTCAGCGGGAAAAGAGAACTTCCATCTCCCATGATTCAAAACTGCCACTATACTTACGGGATCAATGACCATAACAGTTGACGCGCACAGAAACACGAAAAGATGAATTAATCAATCACAATTACATTATATTTACATATATTCAATAAGTATATTTAACGATGCTCTAAAAAACTTCACATTTCTAAACATCACGCACAAGAGGCTTTTACACAAGAACGATGCGTCTTCGTATTTTGTTTTTCATTCCTACCATGAAAGAAAAAAGATACGGCCTCCGCAGAGAACAGCAACAAATGACAATGTGACGACCCTCCGAAGTGTATTTCCGCCGAGATTTCCACATCTCCCATTTTTTGCGCGCCCCGCATTTTGTCGACAGTAGACTCTTCGAGGAGGCCGCAGGCGAGCTGAATGCGGGCGCACGCGGCCGCAGAAGTTGGTCCTCGCTAACGGCGCGCACTTTGCATCCGCTGAGTTCCATGAGCCGGCTCCGTTCTGGGAAAAGGGCCCCGGAACAGCGCGCGGACGCTCCAGACGGCGGCGGAGGGGACGCGTAATGGTAGGCGGCGGAGAGGCGTTGACGTGCATGTGCTCGTAGGCGTCGGTCGGGCGTAGGGGCGGGCGGTGAGGGTCGCGATGTTTGCAGCTGTGCGGTAGCCGAGTGTGGGCGTAGGCAGGGCATACGTTGATTGATTGATTATTGAGTTTCCGGTGCTTCAACTGCTACGGTCATTGGTCCCATAAGAGAAGTGTGTGTTTTATCACGGGAGGAGGCAGCGGTCTTCCCCGGATGGACGGTAAAATCCGGCTCCGGCCTACACGTCTCCTTGTGGGATTTCCGCAACCACCTGCGTGGCACCGCCCGAAACAGAACAAGCTTTAAGCTCTCGACTGGTCTCCAGGCGTGTTGTATTGTAGTGCATGTGATTATTAGATGTTTCTGGGCGCGTGCTATGGCCATTACGGTATGAACCCATTGGCTTAATTAGCTTATCTTTTTAATGAATTTTGGTGAATTATGCAAAAATATTATATAAACAGAATAAACCCGAAGAACATAATCCATGCCCAATTATTACTAAAATAACAACATATCATTATTACTAGAGAAAAAATAAAAACATTAAGTTTTAATAGTTAAATATAGAACATTTGTCTCGTAAATCAAAATTAAGAATATCTTTTAGAATTTGAGAGTAAGATATATATTCATCCATCTATCACCAATCCCGGAAGTAAACTGCACATAAGCGTAAGTATACTTGCGAAGATGACGGTGATCTTTCCCTGCTGGATGATGAGACCCGGCGCCGCCCTACACGTCGACTTCCGGGATTTTCCCCAACCAGGGATCGCCCTTTTTGTGGGGCAAGGGGCGCGAGGTGTGGGCGGAGGGGAATGGGCGCAGAGGCACCGAGGGCGCGACGCGGGCGGAGGGGGGGGGACGAGTGGAGGCGGCGTGCCGAGGAGTCAGAAGGGGGTGTCCGGGTAGGGGCAGGGCGTGGGATGAGGAATGTTGGCGGAGGCGGAGACGCGGGCACAGGCGGTGGGGATGGCGAGGATGGAGGCAAGGGTGCGGGTGGATGCGGGGCGTGGGCGGAGGCGGTGAGACCGGAACGGAGCTCGCTGATGAAAAGAAGTGCGGGAAATGGCAACAGTAGCAGCGACTGAGACTTAAGATCGCTGTAAGAACGCGACTGAGTGAACTAGAAGGAACGGGCCACACTGAAAAGAAAGATAATCAACAGGTGATGAATAACGACGCAAAACAGGAAAGATACGCCGTGGATAACTATGTTGGCCCACCGAAACAATTAAAAATGTCATGTCCATTCAAAAATAGAAATAATGAGTACATCCTGAAACAAAGCAGAACAAATCATTACAGCAATCAGAATACATATTGCAGCTATCTGAATCACTTATTATGTTTATTTATAGCCCCATTTGTAAAGTTTACAACAATATATATCTTACAAAAATTATCATAGAAGGAATGAATTCCAATTGCAAACAACACTGATAAAAAAATTGTTCAATTGTGGAGTACCTTCCACAATTGGAAATACTGAATGCAATTTCTCAGGTCACAGAAACCAAATTGGATGTGAATATGATGTCACATAGTGGATAGTATTCTATTGCTCACATGGAACCAGTGTGTTCAGAGTGAGAGCCAAATTTACTGGGAAGATAGTCGTTTATAAAGAGATATGATTCTATAATACTAATTTCCAAAACTCGCATAAATCGAAAGAAAACTATGCATGGAGCCTCCGATCATGTGAATGGTGACTATGATTTAGTTCGCTACGCAAAAACTCGAAAAACAATGAAGTAGATTCAATTTTTGATTGTGTTAATCCACCTATTCCCATACTCCGCGTACCGACAAAATGCTCATACTCAGTCCGCCACTGCTAATGGAACAGCTGACGTTCCATTAAACAAAAAGGCTTCAAGGAAAAGACCGCCCGCCATTAAATATTTGCTATTTGTGTTGCGTTTAGGAATAGCAAAGTAAATAAGTGAAATCTGTCTACATCGGAAACTGAACAAGCCGGAAAAAAGCCATAACCCGAAAAGTCTTCGGCCCGTGAAGTTAAATGCTATTTTAAACAGCATAAAACGGAACCTCTCCAACGGGAAAACAAAACTGTGTTTCATGTCTTGCAGGGAAACATCTTTATAAAACGGAATTCCTGTGACCTTAATGCAGATGGCAGGCAGTTGAGAGATATTCTTAATGAAATGAATGCATTTTCAAGCTTGTTTTAAATTCTCTATCCCTATGACATGTGATTTAGTCATGGCAGCCGGAAGTTGAAAGAGAGGGACATCAGCTGTCAGCGTAGAATTTGCTCTTGCGGACGTTGGTCTCTGAAGGCATAGGCGAATTCCCTCACTCCCGATTCATTCAGCGCAGAAAGATGTACGGGTATGGCTTTTATTCACGTTTCCGAGCCCCGCGTTTGAAAATCATAACCCATCGACCAGATACGGCTTGCTGAAGGCCATGCCAGGATATCAGAAAGTCTTAGTACTAGGTTGTGACGCATTGGGGTGCTGCTGAAGGCTGCTACTGTGTAAGAAAAGTGCGGTAGTATGGTAAGGTGTATGTACGAGTAATAAATTACGAGTACTAGGTATGTGCCCTTCACAGCTAAAGTGTAATTTCTTAACAGTTAACGTTTCGTAGCTGTTATGCCAAATAAGTTATTTCGTTCATCATATTATTGGCTATTATCGATTGAAATTCAAAGCACGTTTTGCAATCTATTGGGTCAAACCATAAATACTACAAGATTGCGCGGCAACAATTTTGTACGGTAAACAGTTTCACAGCGACTAATCAATCGTGATTAGCAAGTGTTTAAATCATATATTCATTAATAAATAATTCATCATTATTACACGACATGTGCCACAATATTTTTGTATTTTATTGTGTACACTACAATAAGAAGTTTGTTCTTTAAATTAAATCAATCCAATATGTTTGTTAACTTCTTTCCGTCCCATAAAATAAAATGAGCAACGGGCAAATAACGTGCATTATAATATTT
Source organism: Gryllus bimaculatus (assembly GCA_017312745.1). Taxonomy (NCBI): domain Eukaryota; kingdom Metazoa; phylum Arthropoda; class Insecta; order Orthoptera; family Gryllidae; genus Gryllus; species Gryllus bimaculatus. The sequence continues at coordinate 952,043 of BOPP01000303.1, read as the reverse complement.
GATATTTAACAGCTATTACCCCTTTAGCTTTAGGGAAGCAAATACACAGTTTCTCCTTGTCATTTTATGGCACTCGATACTTCACTATGCACAAGTTGCATAACTGAAAGAATATTTGCAATGTGAACGCGAATCACGAATCACTGTTATTTTAGAACCCTTCTATAAACATTTGCTTATCATCATATCAATTACTATTCTTCCATGGTAGTTCATCCACTCATTCATGTCAGCTGTTTCTCTGTCCAAATATGTTTGGGGAAGTAGGGCATGCAAGCACCGTAAGGTAGCTGTACATGCTTTTGTAACGTATTAGCCAGCGTGCCTCATGGCATCTATTTGGGGACGCTTGGTTGCGGATTAGTCTCGCCACAGGAAGAAGGGTTTTTCCGTAAAGGGAAGAACGCGGAGACGGGAGACACAAGGCTTTGGGAGTTTCCGGCTTATAGAAGCTTTTCACTGTTATAACAAGCGAGGGGGTGGCGTGACGTAGTAGGTCACGTGGGCCTCGCCTATATAACTGAGTGTACAGAGCCAGTAGGTAGGTTCTGGAGACGGTGGGAGAACCTCGTGCGTGTGCACAAAACTTGGCGCCAAGACGGTGCATATGCGAGCCAGGCTCGCGAGGCTCGCGAGGCTCGCGAGGCGCGAGTCATTAGTTGACGAAGCCTGCGGACTTTGTGTCCTTGAGTGACTGCGGTCACGGGGGAGCGATGCTGTGTGCGTGCTCCGAGGTGAAGAGTGGTTGAGTGCCACGATTCACGCCGATTCTCAATCGGATAAGATCGCTCCTGCGATCGAGGCAAACCAGCCGTTGGTGCGCCAAAACGGACTTTGTGTCCCAGCGTGACATCCGGTCAAGGAAGCTAGGCTTTGTGCGCGCTTCAAAAGTAGGAGTGGCGAATGCCACAATCAAAACCATCTTCAATCGGATTTGGATCGCTTCCGCGATCAGGGGATAGTAGGTCTATCAGAGCTAGGGTGTAAGTAGATTATTAAGTGTATATATTTGTTTTGTTTTCTTGTTAATAAATATATTGTTATACGAAAGCTCTGTGTCTGTGGTCGCTGTGAGTATCCATGACGTCACACTTTACAGTTATTCGTTTTTTCTAACTGTTAATGCAAGTTGACTGTTATTGCGATAACAGATATTGAAGAAAAGCTGTTAAGCATATCTCTAACTAGTACTCGTAATACCACGACAGAAGTCCGGTGGCTACGGAATCACTAAAGCTTATGTTTTTTGGAAAATATTTGCACCCCATGAAGTTAGTGGGGGTATCCAACTTACATGCCTCTCCCGATATAATTCACATGTAATAATAATACAAAATTGTTTTTTTAATATCGTTTAACAAACTTTTAATTTATTACTTAGAACGATAATGCAAGTTCGAAAGTACTTCTTACTTACGATGAATGTTGCATTAGTCACATAAAATGCCTTTAAGCTTTCAGCTAGATTGACAAACGAATGTTTAACTCAAGAGATTTGACTAAAGCGAAGGGCTTGATTGAAGTATCGAAAAATATTTTTTTTTCTAGAGTGTATTCTTTCCCCGTATCTAATGAAACCACCTTAATGTTTTGAACAGTGCCAATCCGCTTCGAATAAAATGAACATTTTCAGATTTATGAAAACCTAGAAACACTAAAATTATCAAGACAAACGTCAAGACTATTCGATCCCCCCTAGAGAGAGAATCAAAGCAAGAAAAGCCTACGACCCTCCAAAAATGAGAGGGCAGAAATAGCAAATTGAAACGACACGGGCCAGGCCACGCGGGGCCAAAACGACAAGTGCCCTTCTGTCATTTAGATGCGGAAGGGGCAAACAGATGAGTTTCCAGAAGTCATGTTGACGTGTGCGGCCGTGCGTGGGGGGACGACCTCGCAGCGTGTGACGGGCGGCGCCGCAGTGCTCAGAGGCGGCGCTGACGGGCGCGTCATCGGCGGACGCCCCGCGCAGCTAGAGCGCCGGCCGCGAGGGCGAGCCCATGGCAACCGCACGACAGCTCCAGTCGCAGGGATCAACGACGGCCCTGCGGGGGTGGGGGTGGAGGAGGGGATTGGGCGTGTTGTGGTTGTGATAGGTATGAGGGAGATTGGAGAAGTGTAAGAAGGTGGTGGTGGTGGTGGTTGAAGTGAAGTGTGTTCGTTGTAGTAGGCATGGAGGGAGTTTGAGGAAGTTGGAGAGGTATGAGGTGGTGGTGATGGTGATGGAAGAGGTGGTAGGTGCGAGGTATGCTTGAGGATATCGTCAATGTAGGTGATGGTGGTGGTAGAAGTGAAGTGTGTTATTTGTGCTAGGTATGGGGGAGTTTGGGGACGTCGAGATAAGTAGAGGTGGAGTGTGTTTGGTTGTGGTGTGTTATGGAGGAGTCTGAGGAAGTTGAGGTAAATGGCGTAGTGGTCGAGAATTGCGTTGGTTGTGGTACATGTGGAGGAGTTTGAGGGAATTGTCGAGGTAGGCTGTGGCAGTGGTACCGATGGAGTACGTTGGTTGTGGTAAGTTCGCGGGAGTTCCGGGGCGTTGCTTAGGTAAGTAGGCGGTGGTAGTGCTAGTCGAAGAAGTTGAAGGGAGGGAAGGAGTTGAAGGGAAAAGTAGTGATAGTGGTTGGTAGTGGAAGTAGAAGTGGTAGACATGATGTCTATACGTGGTAGCAACACAATGGTGGCTGCTCGGGTCACAAAGGAGAAACGACAATGTAAGAATCCAGCGACATGGTAAAGAAACTAACGCTAATACATTTCATTTGCTCGGAAAAAGCAAATTTGATGACGAGGTTTGGTTGCGAGGCAAGACATTCTTCACAGAAAGGTTTCTGTGACTTTTTCGCAGGTACCGGCCATATAGGAAATACATGTTCTATGCTTTAGTATTTAGTGAATACGAGATAGACGGTTCTTGCAAGCACAGCCTTTCTTCTGGGCAAAAGGAGGCAAGCTAGAAAAAGCTGTAATATAACTGGAGATGATGTCAGAGCAGAGATGGGAACAAATATTGGAGTAAACCGTGGAAATGCCAGGAGCTACGCTGTAGTCAAGGTGACGGGAGATAGGAGACCGGCGAATCTTCAAATTACGAGGTCGAAAGCTATCGGCAACCCTCGGAGACGCCGGCGGAAGATGAGGGTGGCGAGTGGGCAGACACGAGGTTGGGGGAGGATGGGTCAGCGGGGATTGCCGCAGCGTTCCGGAGGCAGACGCAAAGTACGGAGCGTGGGCGCGAAAAGACGTGGACGAGATCGGTGTTGTTGAAGCGGGCGGAGCGCAGGCGTTTGTGTGGCGGAGGTGAGGGCGATCGAAGACCGAGACGGCGGGCAACGGCGGGGCGAATGCGGGCTCGGGTTGGGGATCCGGTGTGCGTAGGTTCGATACGATCGGACGAGGAAGCAAAACGTCTTGGGGACCAGTCAGGGATGGAGAGAGGGAGGCAGAAAACAGAAATGGTGAAGAGGCGGGTTCAAGATAGAGATGGGATTAACAATTTTTCTGGAATACGAGTTTCGTAATAATAGTAGCCTCGTAATAACATATGAAATATAACACGTCCATGATCAGTAATCGAACATTGCCGACTGAATTAAATGAGTGAATTAAAACAGTTCTGACAACACCAGGCAAAACGAATTACTTTGGAAGCTCCTTTGGCTTGCGCAGCTGTGACGTCGTTCTCTTGTTTTACTTACCCAAACAGTTTAGGATTGAATGATTGATTTGTGATTTCGGGCGCGTCATCTTCTACGATCAATAGTCCCGTACGTGTAGTGCATGTGTTATCCCCGAGATCTTCCCCCACTGGATAGTAAGACCGCTGGTTGGAGCGGGGCACCGCCCCAGCCGCGACAAACTCTAAGCTCCCGACCGGTCTCCCGACACGTGTGGTGAAGAGGAAGGACAGATCGCGGGCGGTCCGTGGCTCTTCTGTTAGGGTACTGCTCCATAATTAGCCTCATGTTGATCGGAGAAACCATGGAAAACTTCCGATCAGAGCAGACAGTCACAAGAATTCTCCTCCAGACAGCGACTGAATTAGAGCTAGCTAGTGTCGAAACTCCTGTCGCGGCCGGGTCTCAAACCTAGGACCTCCCGGTCAGAGGCACAGCAATGACATCAGTGGATGCCCTGACCCACTTCTCCCGATAGGACAAAATGATATAAACATCACGGGCGCGCGATTCTACGGGCATCTACGAGCGCGCGATTCATAGTGTATATTTGCTTGTTTACGCCATTTCCTCCATCGCTGCTTATTTATGGAGGTTTCTGCATCAATAAAGTACTTAAAAACACCGCTCGATTTCGTTTGCGTCCATTTAAGTGGTATTAAATGGCTTTGGAGTACATGAATATACATGACGCTTAAGGTGCGCTCTTCAAAATTATCACACCGAATTATAGTGAATAAAAAGTTTCTTCATTATTTCAAAAGACACTAATGTAATGTTATATGTAATATTTTAATATTACCATATTTTGTAAGAATTCACATAATCAATACTTTTTACAACATTAAACACGTTTTACAAATTTACACAACAATAAATGTGTTAATCTTTTTTAAACTAAATTTCTTGTGTTATTTATATTCAAAAGTATTTTAAACAATTATTTTAAACCTAAAAGTATGACCTTCATATAAAAGTAAAAGTTGGTTTCTTTAAAAAAAGTATTACTCCTATGCTAATTGGTTTAGAAGCAATGTCCCTTCAAATATACCCCAAAATCTTACGACCTGTGAGGGAAAAGAGTTGGTCTGAGTCTACGACCTGAATGTGTTAAACACTTATTGGAGTATTAGTCGAAATGGGTGCTCCGGCGGGGGCAGCGTGGAAGGGGCGAGGCGTGGGAACCGTACGGGTGGGGGTGGGCTTTGCGGGGCGCGGGGCTGGGGATAGAAGCTATTAGGGGCGTGGTGGAAAATGGTGCGGGCGTTGCGGGGCAGGCCGGAACGTGTGCGTTGGCCGAACCTTGTGAAAACGGAGAGGGAGGGAAACCGAGCAGGGGCGGTTTGAGAGCGTTGCGAATCGGGACGCGACATCGACGTCGATGTTTTTAAAACATAGATGTTTTAAGCATCGATGTTTTTTTAACATCAGTGTTTTGTGATCGATGTTTATTCTTATGCTATGTTTTGTTTCTGAGAGAAACTTTCTCATGATCACAATAGAGTAACAGTTAAAAAACGAAACAACTGATGGTAACACTGTTATTCATGTGTTGGAACCGAAACAACGCCGTTTGTACTATCTTCACTGACCAAACTGTTGCACGAGATGACCTCCATGCCCGTGTTTCCTCTTCATATTCATTTAGCACATTGAGATATGGTCAATACATATTCAGTGGGTGTAGTGTCTGTCCCTTCTCCTCGTACCTTTATTCGGCGAATTGATAAACACGAATACTGTCAAATTAAATTTTAATGCACGCGAATTGAATGTTAGAGGTTACTTCTCCAGAGAAAACATCGATGTTGAAAAACATCGAGGGTTCTTAGCCGATGTATATTTAACATCGATATTTTAGTTTTGAACATCCACATTTGCTTACGTCGATGTTGTGTTATCACTGTCTCATCCCTAGCTGCAAACCGCCCGTTAAGTGTGCGGTTGAGGGGCTGGGTGGAAGCGGAGACGGTGGAAGAACCAGAGGCGGGACGCGTCGGAGGCAAGAGGCGGTGGCTCAGGGAGCGGCGCGCGCCGGCGTGTCCGCGTCGCGGGCGGTGCGGCCAAGTGCTCGGCCGGCCCACGCATTTGCGCCGTCGCCTCCGTCGCCAACAACGGACGTCAACAGCCCGCGAAATAGCGCCCGGGGGAAGCCGTCGCGCGCTTTTAAAAATACTGTTCTCTGGATGGGCGCGGCCGCGAGCCGACGACTTCTCGCAGCCGCGTCTTTCCGGGAAGAGACGCGGCGCGGGAGGCCGCGGCCGTGCGGTGGCGTGGCGGTGGCGAGGCGGCGGAGGCGGAGGCGAGGCGGAGGCGGAGGCGGAGAGCGGAGGCGGAGGCGGAGGCGAGGCGGAGGCGAGCGGAGGCGGAGGCGGAGGCGGAGGCGTGGCGGAGGCGGAGGGGAGGCGGAAGCGGAGGCGGAGGTGGAGCGGAGGCGCGGCGACGGCCGCGGCGGTGGCGGTGGCGGTGGCGGTGGCGGAGCGGAGGCGGAGGCGGAGCGGTGGCGGTGCGGGAGGCGGAGGCGAGGCGGAGGCGAGGCGGAGGCGGAGGCGGAGGCGGCGCGCGGCGGTGGGCGGTGGCGGTGGCGTGCGAGGCGAGGCGGAGGCGGAGGCGGAGGCGGAGCGGAGGCGGCGGCGGCGCGCGCGGCGGAGGCGGAGCGGAGGCGGAGGCGGAGGCGGAGGAGGCGGAGGCGGAGGCGTGGCGGAGGCAGAGGGAGGCGGAGGCGGAGCGGAGCGAGGCGGAGGCGGAGGCGGAGGCGGAGCGGAGGCGGAGGCGGAGGCGGAGGCGGTGCGGGCGGTGGCGAGCGGAGCGGCGGAGGCGGAGCGGAGGCGGAGGCGGAGGCGGAGCGAGCGGAGGCGGAGGCGGAGGCGGAGGTGGAGGCGGAGCGGAGGCGCAGCGGATGAGGCGGAGGCGGAGCGAGGCGAGGCGGAGCGGAGGCGGCGGTGGTGGTGGTGCGCGCGGCGGCAGTGGCGGTGGCGGTGGCGACGGCGACTCGTGGCGTTCCTCGGACCTCTCTCAGCGCGACGCCCACGCACGCCTGATTCTCCGCTCCACCGGTGCCGCGGCTCGGGGTGCGCTCCAAGGGGAATTCATAGACTCCCTTATACAAATACTGCTCTCTCCGCTCGTAGTAAAGGGATAGACTTTCGGAACTGATGAATTATGAACCGGTGTGCTTCCCCAGAGAACTGATGTCTTAGGGTCGGGAATCCTGTTCTGGTGAAATCCGAATTACGTTTTGTGCTTAAGAAGTAGCTTTTACTTTATGTTCGTGTTTCTGCCTTCCCTTTGTGACATACGCGTTTAAAATTATCAATGCCCTTAAATCTTCTCTTTGTAATGGTGTTTGGTGCATTCCCGCGCATTGATTGGATCATATACAAATATATTGAATATGATTTGCTTCACTTCCGTCAGATTAGATTATTAACAACACCCGACAAAAATACATTTTACTTCATCACAAATTCACACATCATTACCATTTTTTTGCAAGTTTAAATGTCACATAACGATTTTTTGTTGCAAATGTTATCATGTAATATAATTATGTCGCGTTTTAATAATAAAAAAATCTTCTTTTCTTTAAATGACGTATAACGTTTAGTGAATTTGATAATTTCATGTTTTTCAAAATATATTTACTAAATCATACCTGTAAAAGAGCAAATTTATATACGTGTGCGATTCCGTCCCGATTGCGTTTTCTATCAAATTCTTTCCTTGTTCTGCTTCACCGAGAGTGAAAATACTCATTATATCTTCATCTATTTGAAAACACTGTTGATGTTCTCGACCTCTCTCTGTCACATTCCGCTCAATTTGATGTGAAATTCAACTAACAAAGTTACTGAGGCTAAAACAAAAACTTTCATACTAGCTTTATCAATTTTATAATACTCAATTTTCATATTTGATAAACAATTTTTTTTATATACTGCATGAATTTCAAGAACACATTACACGAAAAGTACATATATTTTTAATAAATATCTTCACTTTTTTGAAGATCTATTTCAGAATAGATTTGAGTTTTAAAAATCTCCATCATCAATGTTGATCGTAATTTTTCAAAGTTAAATAGTTGAGCAGTTGCAGTTTTTGGAAATACAGAGAGTTCGCCTAAAATGACACCAGAACCATCTTATCGATATGTGCTACATACGAGGATATGAAGAAAAAATAAGAAATGAATTTCATCGCAGTGTTACAGGAAAACTACTTTTATTTTCGACAAATTGCACCTGACCTAATTTCACGATCTATCTTTAAAAAATATATATTATTGAAAAAAAATATCCATTTTTTAAAATTATAGTTGCAGGCAGTCGCTGAAAAAATGAATCTTTGCAATTTTTGTAAATTCTGAGAATCGAATGAAAATGAGACCTACCGTATTTTTAAGAGTCATTATACTATCCTAGTACAACGAGTCAACATCAAAATATTTGGAACCATTTTTGAGAAAATTATGAAAACGTTGAGTTTTCGTGATAAGTATCCGCAACAATCAAAATATCAAACAATTTTCGAACTCGCATTGCCAAGAATTTGTTCATATTGATCGCGTATTATCACTTTCGGTGAAAATCGTGTAAACGGTTTAGGCACACACATTGACCACAGACAAAGAGAGGTTTTGACGTCAATTGAATTTACGAAATGAAAGATCTACAATACGAGGATTCTAACTACACAATGTTCTATATGCTACATTAAATAGCATACACGTCCCACTTAAAATCGTGGTAACTGAGTAATTCCTAGGCATTTTAGGATCTATTGGGTTCCCTAGACTTCCCCACGAGACAATGAAGTTTCCTTCATTTACTACCATCAATGCTAAATTGCTCCATCGTAATTTACAAATTGTGTGTAGAGTTTAATAGAGCTTCTGAGAGCAATTAACGAGATTGTCAGTAGATCGCCACGAGACGTGATCCCCAGGGTATTGACTGTGAAACTTGGCGTAGCCCCAGGGGTTCCAACCACCACTGGCAGGACTTTGGCGTTGGGTAGTCCATGAAGTTGGGCTGCCAGGAGAATGACTGGTTGGTATTTTACCACCTTTTCCTCCCCCGCTTTCAGAAGGCTAGACCCATCCTCGTGGCGGACAGTCACATCGGCCACATGGACCCTGTCCCGGCTTTTTGTTACCAGGTCAGGTTTGAGTCTAACCCCTTCGGCAACGGAAAAAGTGGCTTCCGTGGACACCACGGTGTCCGATTTCTGGAGCATCTTTCTTTCTAAGAAGTTCTTGATCTCGTCATAACGCTGGCTTCATAAAAATGCATAACTAATGCGTTGCTAACATAAATTCTTGCTGGCTTCATAAAAATGCACTGACTGAGGATGTGTTTCATGGTTTGTGCCGCTGTGTTGGCTGCAGTATACTTCCTCTCTGGGCCTTGCTCTACTAAGAGTAGTTTTATTGGCAGTGGTATTTGATCTCAAATAAGGATGCAGTGCAGTGATAAAACGCCGAGTTTTCAGAAGATAATAACCTTTCAAAAAGGCATTTCCAATCAGATCGTTTATATGCGCCCTCCCTTGGGATCCCAGTTTCTCCCAGGCGGCCAGCTCGTCATCGGTGCATTTCTTCCTACAAGCCCTTAAATCTTGTTCACAATAGAGCCAGTTGAGTCTCAGTAATTTTGCGGTCTTTAGTGTCCGTTGGTAAAACCTCGGTAATCCCAGTCCTTCATCTCACGTGGACAGATAGAATAAGCCATCTGCAGTACTCATATGCAGATGTAGGAACTGTTTGACTGCCACTCTGATTTGTCCGTCACCTTCCCTGTGTATCGACATAGATGGCATGGATAGAACCTGGGTCCCAATTGGTCCTAGGAGGTTGTTAGAGGAAATAATTTACTACATAGAGAAAGAGAATTAATCCAATTTTTCGTTGCTAGGTCTCGACAATGTGTCTTGCAGTTCCAAAATGGTCGATTTGCGCTACAGCGTTACCCTTCCTCTTTATCAAGTACGTACGAAGAAGAGATTGTAAAATAAATGCAATCCTTGTAAATATACGTGCGTATAGCCAATGATAAAAAATGTTTCTTTGCCGAGCTTCTTACAAGGCTTCAGGGTCGGGCATTAACTTTGAACTCCCACAACTTCACTTCGTCGAGCCGCAGCGCCCCAATAAGAGCAATATGGTAATGTGAAATATCAAGACCTATGATGCGGGCCTTGCATTAAGCTTTGGCGTTGAGCTCCCAAAGTCTGGTCGGCGGGGGCGAGGGCGGGGCTGGGCTGGCCCGGGGGAGCGGCGCCGGCGCCGTGAAAGGGCCCCGGTGGTCGCGGGCGGAGGGGGCGGGGCCGGGGGAGCGGAGGAGTGGGCGTCTGAAGGAGGAGGGCCGACAAGAGCGCTACGCGCCCGGTCAGCGGCGACGGAGCCGGCGACGGAGTCGGCGCCGGCGCGGGGCCTCTTGGCCGACGGTCGCGAGCGACGCGACGCGACGCGGCCACCGCATCTCGAGGGGGAGGCGCCCCTGTCACGCCGCTTCAGTATGATAATGAAACGTCGCCGCCGTCGCTGCCGCCGATCCTGGCGTTGTACCTCTCCGTCTCTGCTACCGTCGCCGCCCTTCGTCGCAGCCGTCGCCGCCACCCTGCCATCACCTGCAGCACCTGTGAAGGCGTCGGATCCACACTCCGGCCACTGACGTCGTCACACTCTGCTTCCTCCGGGCACCGCCGTTATCGCTGTTTTTCATCTGGGCTGCCACCGCCGTCCTCTGCCGGTGCTCTGTCGCTCCCCAGCCGTCGCCCTGCCACCGCGCTTCCGTCGCCCTGCCGTCGCCAAGCCGCCGCGCTGTCGCCGCCCTTCCGTCACTTGCCGCGGTCTTGCTGCTGCCCGTCGGCACACCCCTCTTCCTTGAACACGGCTTCTGCTATCCCTGACCCCCGCCCTCTGTGCTGCCGTCGCCACCCTGCCATCACATGCGACCTGTGCGGCCTCCGATCGCTCATCTGCCGTCTCACTCAGCTTCCATTAACCGTCGCTGCAACAGCGGAGAAGCCACTATGCCGGGCCGGTCGTCTCCCTCCGCCTTCGATGCTGGGGTCCTCCACTACCGACCACAGACTGTGCCCCCTTTCACGTCTGCCCCCAATAATGGTCGGCTACCGGTTGCCACACTCCGCTTCTGCCCCGTCTACGGCCGTGCGTCGCCGTAGCGCCCGCCTTCCACCGCCGTCACCTCCGCCAGCTCCGACCGCTCTCGCCACATCCCTCCGCCGCCGACGCTTTCCGCCTCCTTCTAATTACTTGCTGATTCATCCCCCACGCTTTCCGCCTTTTCATCTTCATCCTCTCTTCGTCTTCCTCGTTGCCCTATTTATCGTCTGACTTTTCCTCCTCCTGTTGCTCGTCCCCTTCGCCCTCCTCGTCTTCTACGTCCTCGTTGATCACCATATCCTTCTCTCATCCCCTTTTCCCTTTACGTCGTCTTGCTCCTTCTGTCTCTTCCCTTGAACGTCGACCTACTCCACCTCGTCGATATTGTCCTCTTCGTCATCGTCTGCCCCTGGTGCCTGCTGCGAATGTGTACGTCTCCCGCTGACTGCGGGTTGACAGCGCCATTACGACCTTCCGCGCCCGCCCTCAGTCGCCCTTCTGGCGTCCTCAGCCGCCCTGCCGCCTGCCCTGCCCTGCCCCGCGCCACTCTCCGCAGGTCGAGCGCCTCTCGTGCGGAGTGGCCGCAGCTCCCGCCCTCGCCCTCGACGACGAACACTCGTTCTTGCTGGACAAAAAGTCAAACACACACAACACACACACACACACACACACACACACACACAGTAATATTATAGATATATATATATATGTATATATATATATATATATATATGTATATATATATATAAAGGATAGTATATACGTAAGATACGAGAGCAACTTCGCCCCTGTAGTTTCGCCGAGAAGTTTTTTCTCCTCGGTATAGATCGCAGATACAGGAAGTGATTTTATTTAGAGAGTGCAAATTTTAAGAATTTTGATCGAAAGGAAAGCGGTTGGATGATTCAGAATGTGGTGGCAAATATATTTCTGCAAACGAATGACACCAATCATACGCCAGAGACCATCGAAATAACAGTGGCTGAAATCGACAAGATTTTTCTCGGGTAGCGGAAAATAAATGGCCTTAATTTCAAAAATTTTAAAAAAGAATTCATACATTGAATATGCAGAGTGTAAATAATTAAGTGTTGTCTTTCATTGTAAACAGAAATTTCGAATGTTCTATTTTTATACCTCTTTACACCCAAGAATATTTTGGAAAGAGTACGACATTATTTTCATCCTAGTCAAATTTTCTTATTTATTTGACTTATTTCTTCGAATATAATTGAGATAATATGTTTGCAAAGAATCGTAATTTTTCTGCATAGCGAATCAGCATTTGGCCCAGTGTGCGGCGTCCCAAAAGGCCACCAACCCGGTTCGAAGCCCGGCTCCTCTGATGTGGAGAGCCACTTTGGAGACGCGACTTCTACACGGCAGCTGCACCTCGCAAGCTCCTTAAGAGAGAGCGGACTTCGGAAGTGGGCGGGGCTGATACCAACTTCGCTTCGCCCCTCCGGTCGATGCTCCCGATACCCCAACGCCTCTTTCGCAAGCATTGCTTTGCGCTTTCCCTCCGGCATATACCCTCGAACTCGGGGTAAACGGTCCACTAAAGCAATGTCCAACTGGTTTGCCCTTTTGCGATGTTTTCGGTCCAAAATAGTAATTGTGACCGTTGATATGAATGTACAGTTTAGATCAGCTCAACATTGCTTCCAGAATTATACAATACGTTTAGCTAAATAACGAGATTCAAAATAATCTAATGATATTTCTACCGCTCATATCTACCTTCCTCCTTTCCGAAAATCAAGGACAATACGAATAGTTGCTTTTTACTTTTCGTGTTGTCCCAACGTACAATGATAATTCTCACAGTCGATACGCATACACAAACAGATTCATTCATAGTTTAGATTTCACCTAACGAAATTCAAGACATGTACAGTTGTATTACGAATATGCGATATGCAAAGTAATATACGAAGTTGAAAAATTACGAAGTTCCTACCCATGCGTTGGATATATTATTCTAACAATTCAAAATAAACATGTAGACACGATTCGAGTATTCGTGAAATATATCTATGCTATGCTTCCCTGTGAGGAAAAGCACTGACTTGTCTCTCCAATTTTCGCATTTTCCGCCGCAGATCGGCCTTGAAATGGTCGTTGTTTTTGTTTACTTGATCCTTCCGAAAACATTTACCATGTAAGCGGAGCTCGGAGAGAGTATTGGTGCTGTACGGTACAACTCTGGCACAAGAAAACAAAGATATCGACATACGTCAAAAAATAAAAATAAAACTGAAACGAAAATAATATATAATCGCTCATTCAGATTGTTTCCGCTTCACTAATTTTTTACACAAAATTAATTTTCTTATCGGTTATATACAAGATACTCAGGAGGCGTAAAACTATACTTCGTACTGAAAGTTTTCTTCGAAAATGTAAAAACTGTAAGTTTAAGGAAGATTTAATATTTTTTAAGAATATTTTTATTACTTCAATATTGTTTTAATTTCTCTTTTAATTCTTAATATTGTATCAGTATTTTTCAACCATGTAATTGAGGAATTGTAATTCGTTTTGTTTTTTTAGTGAGTGAAATATATTTTTAGTAAATAAATATAATATTATATGACAATATAAAATTGTAAAGACGGCTATGAAAATTCTATAACACAAAAAAGACACGGGGTTTTCATGTGTTCTTAAATATCTAGCCAGGCACAAGAAATGAATTTTGATGAGCACTACCATCTTAAGCGTATCACACGAAAGTCGCAATTCACGCTTCTTGCCTTACTGGGCTATCCGATTAAGGCAGCTACTATTTATGCCTTTATTGCCTCGCCTTACACGTTTTATGACATTTAAGCCGGGTCGGAACGATGGCACACCAGCCGATTCTCTGAGCAGTGACGTAAAGATAATAAATCAGCGTGTCCTTGAAAGCAATCACGCCCACTTCCGCTCTCTCGCATCGGCGTGTACGTGGACGAAAGCTGATTTTCATCGTCACCTGATCGGAAGTCCGAACTCTATTTTATACGTTTGATCGTGTAATGGACAATCTCGCGAAAAATACACGTTTTACGCATAACATATTTAGTGAGAACTAAAGAAGACAGAGACATACAACAAAAATTGACATTTTTCTGAACGATTTTGTTGGAGCGAAAACGTTTTTTCGCACGCAAAACGAAGTTACTTTACTTTCATAATATCGACATATTTACGCAAAATTACGTGCTAAGGAAACTAGAAGTGATGATCAGCACATACACCACCTTGCATTATTTTCAACTTTTATCATTTTCGGCTATTCAAAGAGTTCAATGAAAATGAGACCTACGTCATTGTTTTAAGCGTCCTTTGCGTCATCTGAAGAAAAAAAATTAAAAAATGGGAGGCATTGTTGAGAATTATTTTCATAAATTGCTTTTATTTCAAGCAGAAATTACGCGACAACTACTTGTTCTTCTAAAGAAAAGTAGACAATCTTCTATAAAAACCTTATATAAAGTATATTACCATATCTAATTTTAATGCACATTTCATTTAATAAAAATCTCCATAATCAATATTATAGTTTTGCAAAGTTAATTTTTCGCAGTTTTCGAAAATATATTGAATTTGCCGAAAATGGGACCTGCATCATTTTTTACGAGTCCTATGAGCCTTCAGAGGAAAAGGTTTAATCAAACAATTTGGAGCAATTATTAAGAAACTTTTGAAAACGTTGAGGCTTGATGTAAAATACCTCCGAAACGAAAATATTTTTCAAACTCCTAGGGCCTTAAGTTCAGCAAGATCGATCCGGGAATATCAATTTTCGAGAAAATCGTTT
>BOPP01000303.1:899864-933153 GCA_017312745.1 Gryllus bimaculatus | reverse complement strand
ACGGTGGCGTGCGGACGCTTCTCAGAATGACTGGCAGGACGCGTGGCTAATAGTATATTCGCCCGAGGGCCACAGTCGCCACCTCCAACGGCCGCACGATGGGGTGGTTTGCTGGAGTGAACGAGGCAAAAGCGGACCAATTCCGAAAACAAAAAGAAAAGGCCCGATTGTGCACTCTCTACTGGAAATGTATATATTGCCAAATTTCATCATAATTGTATTGCTAAAAATACACTTCGTTCATGGTCAAATCTTCTTACATTATGACTTGACTACATTACATTATAACTTGGCAATCTATTTTAATGATACACTGTAATACTTTGTTATTAAAGCCTAAATTTGCAGTACCCTACCCTCAATATTAATTTATTTCAATATTTCATATCATTTGCATTATGTTACTTTATTCCTTTGTAAAAGTAAATAAATATAGTTTTTCTTATCAATCAATTAAATAATCGTAAATTCCTTTTTGACTCCAGCAAGTGTACGAAGTAACATGGCCTGGTCCAGTTTGATAAATGAATGAAATTTGGCAGCTCATGCCAATATATAGGTTTTAGCAGGGGTGGGTCACCTTCTCTATGGTCAAAACTCTCCCAATAATATTACAAATGCAGCTAGAGAAGTGCGTTCATGAAGATTTATTTTTTAATGGATCGACCTACAACTGATGGAAGGGAATCAAAACATCAATTATGGCAGCCGGCTTCTAGAGTTTTTATCCTGGCCGTGAACGGTTCCGGTTTCGAAAGTATTCGGCCGAAGAGACTAGAATTATAACTTTCCGGTCAACGAAGCAATAGTTGCAAACTTACATGTACTGAAGAATGGTATTTTTGTCCGAATGTATCCGAGTAGGGACCACAGTAACCCAAGTTCCCGGCGCAGCGCCAGCAAGTTCGCTAGCGACGCGGTGTCGTTACCCGTTAGCTGACCAGAAATAGCAGCGGCGCGCACCTGAAACCACTTGTTCACGCAGTTCGAGAACTCATTTCATGTTTTCAGGTAGTCTACCGCTGACGGATGCCAAACATACTTCTATGACCGCTTGAAAAAAACTATCGAGGGGTCTTGGGCCACGATCGTCTCAGGCTATTGAGAATCGTTCATTCAACACATGCATGTCAAATTGCACCCGAGTGAACTACTTGTCGATTTGGAAGCCGGCTGTCCTGCGAGAACAAGCCATTTCATGTCAAGCGAGCCGCAATCATTTCTCCTCCAAATCCAGAAATGGGAAGAGCCGATTAATGGAAGCGCAGATGTTGGAAGTATAACGACGAATGGTGACTTAAAACGAAAATATATTTACCTGATTAATTCTATAAGAAATAAAATTACATATTTTATATACTTTACTTGATACTTTATATAACATCTTTTTACATTGTTTATTATTACAGCGTCCTTTAAATTGGCTTGTGTAAAAAAATTGCCTAGGCGCAATAAAGGGTTTGAATTACAGAATATTTGCTTGTTTTCGATTTGCATTGTATTTAAATAAACAATTGTTGCACATTATGTAATGAGAAAATTTTCTAAATTCAAAGTCTATCGGAGATAATACTCTCATTACACAATTTTGTAATTTTAAATGCTAACTGTTTGTAATTTTCAAAAATACAAGGTTTGTCGCAAATGAGATTAGCGCCACTTTCTACCGTCGTTGATACATACGAGGAGAAAATTTAAAGAAAAAATATGAAGCTTTTTTCACAAATATATTCTTTAAAAATGTCTATTTCACTAAAAATTACGACAAAATCACTCATATTTTGGAAAATTGTTCATGACTTTACTCCAATAACTGTCTTCACTTACAGATTTGATTAAGGTCGCATATTGGAAATTAGAGGCTAGATATCCTCTGGAGTGTAGACGATTTATGTGGAGATGAAATTCTGAAACTAAAATATGAATATTCATACGAAACGACTTTTCCAAACTCAACATCATTCAACAAACAAAAAAAGTGAACAGAGTACAATTCTCTCAAAATTAAAAATTAGTTTTGAATTAATTTAAATTAGTTCAAATGAGAAATACTAGACTTTTGTTGTGGGTTGGTAGGAATTAATTTACAAAAGCTGTATGAAAGATCAAATCTCATCAAATTTTTAACAAAATTTTTAAAATGTTAAGGTTTCCTGCAAAGAACACTCACAATCAAAATATCCGTTTCAAATTCGTGAAACATTGAGTTCGTTTAAATCGATCGAGGAATATGTTATGCAGAAAAATCGTCTACAGGGTTTAGGCGTTAGCGTTGACCACGGACAAACAGGCAGGCGGACGGACGGCTGGAGAGAGGGATGGACAGACAGACGTACTGCCGTCATTCATTTTTCGGTATCAAGGATCCACAAATCATGAATTCTGACTTCACAACTTGTTAGAGGAAGCAATTTACTATATGTAGGAGTAAAAACTACCCATTTTTTCGTTACCAGGACCAGGCAATAGAGTTGTTTATGTCGAAAAATCGTCGGCGCGCGGCACGATTTCCGGTGCTCGCTGTTCTCTTTTTAGGAAGTAGGCAGAGAAAATAAAAATTATGAAATCTCTCTGACGGGTGGACAGGTCTTTCAACAGACAAAAACCTTCTAACATAAACGAAGAATGATATTGCAACTATTTAGAACTATGGAGTCATTACGAAACAAAGATATTTTTCTAATAAAAATATATTTTATCTCAATTGAGAGCTGACGTATTATTTTATGACTTATCTTTTTCCTTTAGTAAAGTCATCAATATCCTATTTGGCGCAACAACTGTCAACTGACTTCTCTTAACAAAAATTTTCAAGACAGTGCCGAGAGAAAGGTAACCTTACTTTTGAAATACGCGCCAGTTGATTTAGAGACAGAGCTTGGAAACCTTATAAATCTATATACCTTCTTGGCCTTCTTAAGTGCTTCAACTAACAAGACTCAAACGTACGCACTGAATATCTGTAATCCGGTTAAATGTCTCACCATTTGATTTATTAATTCGCTCTCTACTTTTCAATCCAAGTCAAATATCCTTTTACGAAAAGTAAACGTGCTAGACAAATCCGACTTCACGACGTGTACGAATGTGAAAATTGTGTTGTCTACAATTATTTTCTGTGCGACACAAAGAGGAAAACCAATAACCAAGTCGGGAAAATTTTGTTTATTGTGAATTATGGACTTGCGTATTCTGATAACCATCTCATTTACGTAATCAACCGCTGCTTCAGGAAACAGAACATTTATTTACAGCATTATTATTTACGCTGTGATATTTTCCTTAAAATTTCAAAAAAAAACATAAAGTAGGGTTCATTTTTAAAAAATGGCATTTTTCATCTGATGTGCTAAAATTTAAATAAAATTTAGTAATTGTATGAACTATTTAATTTTTCAGTATTTTGAAACACACGAAGCAATTGCTTTCATTGTAATTGGACTGTAAAATAGTTAACATGTACCAGCTATAGTATAGTTGTTAATATGTATAATTAATATGTACGCATCCGTACACTATAATAAGTAAAAAATATACTACGTAAAAACAATTACTTCAGATGGGTTTTTCGATCAGTGACAGCTGTAGGAAAACCAGAGGGGCCCTAAAACAGGCATGTCAGACTGACCCACCGACGCTCGTGATATTTGAATTTCATTGATTTCGAAATATTAAATTTACCTTTTAATTGCATATTAATTACTAAATTAGATTATTCAATTTTAAAGAGCGCGGAAAGCTGGATGATGGTCTGCTTCTACTATTTTTATTTCGAGGATTTTATACTCACAAAAGGAAACCAGAATAACACCGAAACTACAAGATGTTAAGTGTCCTAACTTGAAAGCAAAGAATAGGGTGCAGCCGGGCTCGTAATTTGAATACTTATTCGTCTCACGCCGAATCGGCTGACAATAATTGTTGCATACTTCTTGAACGCAGAATTTCACTATTGCGTAAACATCACGGAACGATATAATCGAAAAGCCCTCAGTGATTAGAATTTTTGAATACGACGTCGGCTGTTAGTGAATACCGAATGAGTGACACCGACAACGTCCCTTAGCAGTCACTTCACAGAAAAGAGAAAAAGGGGCTATCCCATAGGCGTCCGCACAGGAGGTGGCAAGTTGACTGTATTCTCTTTAAAAAAACGATCTGTATCTTGTGTAATGAAGGGTTTATTTTCGTAATTTTTTTAAATTCCTATTTTTCCCTTTTTTAACTTCACAATTCGAGGAATTGTTATTTAATATTGGGGAAGAGATTCTAGAAGAGTTCTGTCAACCCTGTAAATGGTTTCACATAAAATTAATTATATTTATCAATTGTATCATTAGCGTTATAATTTAATTGGCCTTGTAGCATGTTTATTTACTAGCAAAATACGTCATATGTACATTTTAATCAAGCTAAATAATCCTTTATGTTTATCCTTTATTTGTTAATAAATCATCTTTTGACATCCACAATGTTTTATTTAAAATCTTCCGCCAGACAAGTCTCAGGTTCAAATATTTCTTTCATAGTCTTGAAATCGTGGGAATGCGATGTGAATCCACGCAACCTACCAGTCATTTCGCTCTTAATGATGTCAAGTAAATAATTCCAACCTCTGAATGATTGTTATACGACTGGCTAACTGGTACTTCTTGATAACGAAGTGAAAAGCACTTCATTTCCTGAGCGGAGAATGAAACCAAAATCTGAGCGTCATATTTAGTACTTATTTGAGGGAAAGTTTATGCCATTATTTTCTAACAGGTTCTTAGTCCAAAAGCAGGCAAGTCAAAATGCGCCCGCACGAGCTTCTTGCCAGCCTAAGACGCCCGGAGCTCCTGCAAGCACAGCAACTTCGCCTGACTCCGCCATTTCCCCACCAAATCCAAGAACAGGCGCTCACGCGCAAGCTGTACCAGTGAAGATAAGCACAAAGCCCGCTCGGAAGATCAAGACGAATATTGGTTTCATACGGAAATTTTCTAGCGAATAACTGATATTTGAAATATGTTTTTCATATACTTTATTACTTATTACTGCATTTCATACTTGTGCATTATCTTTTTGTCAAGGGGCAGGAATATATTTGAATGGAAAATGTGTGTATGTTTTCTTTTCGGATTGGGTTTATTAATTTACTACGTAATATATTGTGTAAAGCAACAATGTGAAATTAATGAACACGTCTCTAAATGGTCTATCTCCTCTAGGAAGCCCTACTCTTAGATTTATTATGTCACTCTTAAAAGCGGATAGCTAATTTTTGAAATGTATTCCTAATTTGAACGTAAGAAGTTAATGCCATACATTATAGTACATGAGATTACGAAATCAAGATCTTTATAATTCAAAATGTTTAATTTTACTTAATAGCTAAGTTTAAATATTATTAATGTATTTCATTTTAATGAATAATTTCTTCGCTTCAATTGAGGAAATGGGAATTAATATCTGTAAATTTGGGGCAATGATTATCAATATCAAATAAGCGTCATAAATGAGATCCTCACTTGATGCTATCCATTAGAATACCGAGAAAATACGTATGTGCTTGTTATTTTAACATAAATGTACCCTCATTACCCCTAAACTGTATTACACCCTCCATTTTCCTTCAAGAATTTATTATTCGAAAAATGTTTAATATATTAAAAAGAAATACACTTGCACAAACTGAAAAAAAATTGATATTTCTTCAAACCACAATCTTCGATAGGTATTCTTACGTACTACTTTGTCTTCCGGTTTTCGATACGATAACATTGCAAAACCGATAATTGACAGGCGGAAAAGTCGGACAGAAATAAATATATTTTAACGAGAAGTGTTTCAACAGGAAATATTTTCTTGTATTCCTAGTAGCGTAATATTACATTACTTCTTTCCTACTGATACTCATATGTCAGTCATCACTTGAATAATTTCTAAAGAAACATTGCAGAAGAGGTTCGAAAGAAAACACAATATCTTAATATTTTGGAAATTCAAAAGTTGAAATGAAATTGGCTTTCTGCCGTTGAATCTAGGAGTGTCCCATTATTCTTAAAAAATGTGCACATGGGCTACTTGAACCCGATTTTTCAATTCTTTAGTACTTTTTTCTTTACTAATCCATGAAAAACTAAACAAAATAAATTTACATTTTTTCTATCAATCTAACACGTTAATGTAAAATGCTTGAGAGTAATTTGGTAAGATACATTTAACAAATAGGACACAGAAACTTTTTGAAAATTGGTTTTACGTTACACTGGTCTATGGGCTATATGAACCCACGCGAAGTTGTCGTATATAAAACCATTGAGGTCTGCACTAAGTCTATGATCGTAGATTTTCTGAAACATGAGTGTAAATAAACTACAGACACGACGATAACTTCAACTGCTGAAAGGCAATTTTTACTATCCAATTTTTTATCGTTTACTGTGAGCACCTAATTACAAATAATTTCATTCAATTCAACCTTGAGAGATTGACTTTGAAAGTAGTGACAGTTCTGCCACTCATAGATAAGTAAGACTTCATAATATATCTCAAATCGAGTTCAACAACAGGAAATCCGAAATTACAGATTTTGTCAAGGACACTTGCAAAGACTAATTCTTCATCGATAGTAAACAATTTTGGATGGCCCGGATTCTGAATGGATTTGTTCTTTACTCTCCTTCTTATAGTAGATTGACTACCAGAGAAGTTCTATTAACAAATATATAATTAGTAAAATGTAAACTTATCACTTAATCAACTATCTTGAAAATTCAGTGTAAAACAAAGTTTGCAAGGCACAAATACCGCCCATTTCGACAGTAGACACTTAATGCAAAGCTGTAACGTATATGTGAGAAAATACAAAAACAATTAAACAGTTCCGAATTCGACTGGAAAATGCTAATTGTTTATTACGTTGATCGACAAGCTGTCAAACCCGAAGTTATGACTATATTCCCTTTTCAAGGATTAAGACACAGCTGATGTAAAACGTAGAAGAATTATTCACGTGTGCCACGTGTTTCAGAGCAGCCAGTGATTGCTGCTCCAAGAACCCATTTCCACACACAAACATACAACAGCAACCGCATTTCTGCTAATGCATGCCAGTTGTAATTTTTAATATTGCTGTGTTCTAATAGGCCATAATTCAAAAATTCTCAGAAATGTATATAAACTCATCATACATATTTCAAGAGAAACAAGTTGTTGGAGAAAGAAAGTGTGTCACTCGGAGAATTTATATTATCCATCAAGTGGGGAGCGGTGAAAAATTGTAGTTGCAAGCGGAGGTTTGAACTAATGCCTAGATAGGCGGTGTTCAACGTACACGGTCTCAAGGACCACAACCAAAACTTTTAATGGGGTTGCGAGCCATATTGTAACGAATATTTCATCATCTGCCGGGATTCGCTGCGCGGAATGCGTCATCTGTCGGCGCCCTCTCCCACCCGAACTGGACGGTTCCAGGCTATTCGCCAGTCACGTAGAAATGTTGCGCACATTCCCGATGGCTCGAGGCGGGCGCCGGCCAGGTATAAATACGCCGCTCTCGGCGGCCACTGGAAGTAGTAAGCAGTCAGTCCGTCAGTGAGAGCATGCAGTAGTCTGTCTGAAGTGGAAGCTGAGCTGTGGAGTGTGCATTGCGGAGAACAGTGGTGCAGTGGGTGGACAGCAGTCAGCAGTCTGAAGTCTGCAGTGGAAACTGAGCTGTGAAGTGTGCATCGCGGTATACAGCAGTGCAGTGGACCCTGGTATGCGCATTGAATTGTAGTCTGTGCAGTGAACCGTGACAGTGCATCGGACTGTGCGATAGTGTGAAAGAACAGTGTAAATAAATAATCATATTGCAGCGAACAGTGTAAATAAATAACCAGAACAGTGTAAATAAACAGAAGAAGTGAAATGTGTAAATAAATAATCAAGAAAACGGAGTCGTGTGTAAGGAAAATAATCAAGTGAAGAACACAAGGACAGTGTAATATATCTGTACATAAATCATGTATTTCTAGTGTATCATTGTTTACAATTAAACGTCTTTGTTTAAATAGCACCAGTGAGGGGTTTTAATTCACCACGGAGAAACGTTACAATATTTTCTCTACTCCGGAGATCCACTCGTGACCCTGACTTGTTGATCTTGGCACTTTGCCCGGCAGCTCAGAAGAGGTGGAGGAGGAATGGAACCATGCTTAATAATAAGCCGTACCATGTATAACATTGTGAAACACATTGGGATGATTTTGAATTCGTTAATTGAAAAATTCTATAAATTTAAACTTAACCTTTTTTTACATTACGTTGACCACAGCACGGTGCGATGGCAATATTCTCATCCGACATGTAAGAAGCGGTATTTCAATTTTGATTAAAAACCTTCCTCGGACCACATGGTGCAACATGGCCGCCAATTGGACAACCCTAGTCTAGATATTAATATTTATTTATCAGTCTGTAAGAAACATAAATTCTTCCAAATAACCAATTTCCAATCTGACAATCAAACTAAACATTTTATTTGTAACAAAACTGACAATTTGTTAATTTGTAAGGGGCATATAATATCGTCAGTATTGTCTGTGAATTACATGTTACTTTTTTTATAAAAAAATTAATTTATCTCTGAACTAGTGAAATAACCCAGAAATAATAAGAGTACACCCGGAGCCAGGAGATTTTAGTCAAAGCCCGAAGTCTCCAAACCCGAACAATGGCTACTCTAATCAAGATTCTACAAAAATTTGTGAACATTAGTTAGAAGGATCCAAGAGCCTAGCTGAAAGCGAATTTAAATTTATATCTACTAATTCTTTTCTTTACTTATTTTTTAAATTTATTGAAGAGAAAATAGTTAATAATATTACGCGCGGCGATGGTGTAACGGTTAGCGTGCCGAACTGTTATACCCAAGTTGGCGAGTATAACACCCGATCGAAGCAGTGGATTTTCAAGGGCGAAAAAATCCTTCGTATGCCGGCTGTCCCATGTTAGTAGATTTACTTGCATGTAAAAGACCCTCAAGACTAAATGACGCCTCTGAGCTAAATTCAAATCGCCTGTTTCGCGCCCAAGGAATACCTCCTTTCTCTGCTAGCTGGTGAAAGGAGCGTGGCAAAATTTGTGTGGTCAGACAGAAGAGCGAGCCTGATGGCCAGAGTCTCGCCACGTAGGATTAGGCATTAATTCAATTATCACTATATATTATTTTTTCATATATTTATTTTATATTTTTTAA
This sequence comes from Gryllus bimaculatus, assembly GCA_017312745.1. Taxonomy (NCBI): domain Eukaryota; kingdom Metazoa; phylum Arthropoda; class Insecta; order Orthoptera; family Gryllidae; genus Gryllus; species Gryllus bimaculatus. The sequence continues at coordinate 923,930 of BOPP01000303.1, read as the reverse complement.
TTGGTTTAATTTTTGTATATAATCATTCATTAATTTTTGCTCTTCTTCTTATCATTATTAATTTCTTCTCATTTTAAAGTTATTATTATTACTATTTTTATTTTTATTATTATTATTATTATTATTATTATTATTATTATTATTATTATTATTATTATTATTATTATCTCCATTTTTCTATTAACCAATGGAAATATGAATATATGTAAAATTATGTAGTAATGATAAGGATTGGTTAGTATCCACTCCCCAGTACATACTAATGTAACCCATTATAGAATGCATTAAATTATTAATAATTCCCTGTCAAAATCTCAACGTTCTCTTGCAGCATTAGAATACTTTTCTAAAATACATATAGGAGAAAGTAAATATTACTCTTTGAGGAAAGATACATGAAGACAATATTGTTCTCGTGGCAAGTGCTGTCAGAGGAGCAGCAGTGCTGGTGAGTGAACGAGATAACAGGCGAGATGTGGAAGGAGGCAAGGAAAGGTCGGCGGCGGAAGAGGCGTTGGTTGCGGTGTTGCGATAACACACGCTCCGACAAAAATATTTCTCATTTTCAGGAGATTACGCAGCTATTCGTACCTCTATAGGATCATGAACAGCAGAGCTGGAAGGATTCAAACCAAGATATTTTCCATATTCCAAGTATCAAACCCCAAAATTTCTTAGGAAACAATAAACGATTTTGGTTTTCGTTCATAATTATGTAAGAACACGACATAATTTGAAACATGTTTTAGTTAAAGATCAGATTTTATTGTGGAAAAGGGAGTTTGATACTGGCGTATTTATGATACTTGGGGCTCAAGGGACATGGAAGGTTACACAAACTTACCCGGAAGGTACCAAGGTCACACGGGATTATGACATGAGCTGTAGGGGGTGCTGCTCAGATGCCGGGGCAAGTAAGAATTAAATCATAATGAATTCTCTGGTGCTACAATAGCATGTACTTTCTCGCATTATTTGTAACAGATTCGTGTTATATACTTCTTAAACCCGGAGAAACCTTCACAAGCAGAAACTAGCGGTGCTCAAAAAGCACGTACTATCTTGCCCGTCCTTTCATGCAAACGTACGCGAAAATTACTCAAATTTTCAAAAAATTATACCTGACCTTATTACAAAATCTATATTTAAGGAACATATTTCATTAATAGAAAAAAACTTTCTTCATAATTGTAGTCGTAGCCGAAAACACCCACAAAACATGGATTCTAGCTCCATCATGTGATAAGAATTCTTTTTTCAATTTAGAAATTAGAATTATCCAGTTTTTCGTTACTAGATTCCTACAATATTAGCTTTTCTGCCGAAAATTTGTCGTTTTTTTGTGCAGCATTACATACCTATCTCTCTACTCCGTAGCGAGAAAGTAAAACCTCGCTGGGGTTCGATCTTCAGTACTTAAATTTAGTTTTTTCACGTTACCTCAGCACCACAAGTCACACAGGCACAATAACCTTTCAGACGATTCAAACTAAAAATCGAAAATTTTCTTTGCAATTTTCGAAAATTCAGAACTATTTTATTAATATCACTTCAAGATCTATTTTGAATAATTATTTTCGGTAAGGAAAAATCAGTTTCGAAGCTGCCGAACACAATTCAAAATTTTATAATTTTCGGAAAGTAAGAGAGTGCAATGAAATTCGAATCTGCGCCTGTTTATAATCATACTTTGCACTTCCTAAGAAAAAATAGCCACTTTTCGCTTCAGCATTACAATACTTTCTCCTTACTTCGTAAGTACGAAGTAGACGAGGAAGTAAAAATGAAAACCTGGAATTTGAATATCAAATTTCAACATAATCCAGAGAGATACATGATACTCAGAAACACTATGCTAGTTTGGAATGAAGTTCTTCCAGAGAGAAAACAGTGTCAATTACTGTCCGTAAGTAAAGTATCAGAGCATCTTTGAATTTGTTACGAGTGGAATTTAGGTCAAGAACCCTCATTCATATATAGATAGTTAAACGTATCCGAACAATGTTTCACCAAGTATACTTATGCATCATCCTAATTTCCAGTGAAAACAATCGCACCTATTGCAACAGGGTCACACTCTTAATTAACTAAAACATTGTTAATTCGTAATTATGTTATAACTCGATGTTTGTAGTATAAAAATCTAGTCCTGAATTAGACGGTACATTAGAAATGCTAAAAATTGTTTTCTTTTTTCTCTGACGGCGCTACAATTCAAGATGGGTCTTGGCCTAACATTGCGTTGTCGCAATGATGCTGGAATCGTTCGCGCTAATAATATAAATTCTTTCCTGCCCTTCATTATGGAAGCCAACGCACAGCTTGGAAACTTAATGACTGGAAGAACGTGGTGTGGTGCACTGAATCATCACTTACATTGTTTCCTACAAACGGCCGGTCCTATGGATTGAAAACCCCGAACTAAGCGTACGCCTACCTACAGTCCGGTCTGCCTGCGTCCTTGTCATGCATGGGGAGGTTCCATGATTTGGGGGGGGGGGCTATATCGTGTTATTCCCCTGGCCCTCTCATTTCCTCTCTGGCTAGATTACTGTGAATCTAGCTTACTGTGAATCTCGGCATCCTCAACGATGATGTCCTCACAATGAGCAGCATATTGTTGCCAAACACTGCCATATTCCAATATGACATTGGATTCACATACACGGAGACAAAGTTCAGGTGTGGTTTGCAGATCATCAGAATATATTAAATTACTTCCCTGACCAACACAATCGCCAAATCACATCATAATTGAAACATAAGGGAGCATTTTAGGACAGTGGGTGAAGAGCACATTTCAAGCTCCAACATCGTTGAAGCAATTGTCGGATGTTTTGGTACAAAAATGGGAGAACATTACGTTAAAAACTATTCAGACACTCTACAATTCAATTAGGCGACGAATTGCAGATGTTCTTAGATCGATTGGTGGCCACACATCTCATTAATAAAATGTATTTGAGAGGTCATATTCTTTTGTCCAACCTCTGTGGAATGGTGAATGACTATGAATTCACGTTGAATGACTATAAATTGTGAATGGTGAAAGGTGGATGATGAATGACGAATTCTGGTGAATGACTATAAATTCACTATTCGTTGTGTTTCGAGAAAAGAATGAGATTTTTGCAGCGGCATAGGCTAAATGGATGCGAGTGATGTGGCACATCCCCAAGATTTTAAACTCTGTTAAAGTGTCTGTTAAAAATATTTTTCTAATCTTTACGAATATCTTTGTACCTTTCGTTTCTCTCATGCATTATATGTCTTTCCCTCCTTGGATATGACAGACCGAGATACACCCCTACGATGGCATCGCTTCGTTACTGAGGTCATTAAACTCTCACCATGTGCTGAGTGCAAGATCCGAGATTTCGGCCGACGGTGATACGATGCTGACTGTTGCCTCTGGGACTTGGCGCTTCTGTGTCCCCTTCGCTTCCTCTCAGCATCTCCTCTTAGTTTCAGTATAAGAGCTGGCAATACCAGTGGTCACGTGCTAATGACTGAGGACTCCATAGTGGGTTGAGGAGAGACGCACATAGACGATTGACCATACTACTTACGATGCGCACGCATGTTTGCGAACAGTCATGAAAACGCATAGTTTCGAAACTGTAAAGCGATAAATAAAATCCAATAATTTTCGTGCGAAAAGATGGGTCATGGTAAGCGCATGGTTTTTAGCAGTGGATGAGTTACATGAAGCAGCAAATAGTGAGTGAAAACTCCCAGTGACCAAAGAAAGGTTTAATAAAACACTATTTAGGTCTCATGTACGCTAGAAGATAACGACACGTCCACCTCTAATTAAATAATGAAGTAAATTGTTCCGTTTCAATGTTATTTTGTGTATTGTTTTGTTTATTATTGCCAGAGTAAGCAATACAAAATTAGCCATTCTCATAGAAAGTACAGTGCATATGTACATCGTAATATGAAATATATTAACATATAGTAAAGCTACAATATCAATTAGATACCAAATCTACATTGTATAATCCATAACATTCTGGTCGCATCCCTGTGCTCACTGATTTTTGCTTTCAATGGTCAAGACTCTAACAGCATCACAATCATTCGTGCCTTTTAAATATGAATAACAGCAAGTCTGGAATCGCGAGACAGAAGTTGCTTCCTCAATGAACCGGAAATAATTAAATATCCAAGATAAAGCGTTTGCGATAATAGGCATTGCGGTGGTCACAAGGCTAGATAAAAATGCCACCGAAGTCAAGAGCTTATCACATTTTGCTCCTCTCGTTCTCAAGTTGTATGATCCATGTGTCACAATCCATCGTCCAAATTTCTCGGAAAAATCCTAACAGAAGGGGAGAGAGATAGAGAAAGAGAGAAAGAGGCAGAGGGCTACAGAGAGAGACACAAAGAGAGACACATTTAACACACAGAGAGAGATAAAGAGAGAGATAAAAAAGAGAGAGAGTAAGAAAGAGAGAGAAGGCAGAAATGTGTATGTGTAAAGTATAACACTATTCAAGCCTGAGAGATTATTATTCATGTTCTTATCTACAGAGATACTGATTGAACGATGTTAATTTAATTGTACCCAGGCATTTGCCATAGAAATCTAATTGCATTAACAAAACGGTGTATGAAAGCCTAATTTCGTTATTACATGTTTCTAGCGTTTCGTAGTCGATTCTCCACAGAACATGGTCTAACTAAACTACATACACGTACCTAAACTACGTCTCCAGAACAATGATGCGACTTTAAGAAACACTCCAAATTTTGCAATATGTGGAAACAATGGGAACATGGGCAAACAAATAATTGAATTTTCTTGAAGTATTCTGCGCTCTTAATTCGTTTGTTGGCAAATTCTGGATATTCAATTTATGAAAATCAACTAAAATTAAAATTTCTCAAACTCAACTGTTACTATCAAAGTTATCATACTTGGAAGAGGAATCTTATATGGAACGATTTGGAACTGGGTGTTTTAATGTATTGTTAGCATACAAATATCACGAAATGATAACACAATGGAAAGAACCACCATTGATGGTAACCTACAACCCCCGACAGGGCTATCAAGATCCTTAAACAGTCCGGAATCGGCTCAAGTAAGGTCGTTGTGCCACGAAAGTGAATTTTACTATTTTGAGAATGGTACGACAAATACGTTTTTGAATTATAACATGTAATAGCTCATCCTCCAACGAACGAATAACCACAGCTCTGTAGTGGTATTGATTTTTATACCTGAAATGAATCACCTGTGTATGTCCAAGAAAACTAAATGTATATTATCTTAAATTAAATAATACCTACTTATTAAACTGTACAATTTTAAACCTTACAAGCATTATACACACTGCAGTCAACGAATGGACTACAGTAAATTTTATAACAGTAGTTGGAACATTTTTTCCGCAACTAATATTAAAGTAGTAATATATTAAATTAGTAAGAAATTTGCCACTTCACGGACCATATTTTGAGTTGCATCCTTACGTTGGTAATGCAGCGAGACTTCCGAAAAACGAATCTACGAAGTACATAACACTGAAACCAGAAAAAATCTTAGGGGAACATTGAGGGAGATATGTTTAAATGAAAATCATTTCTACGATTTTCTTCATCGCTCAGTAAGTAATTGAATTTATTCTTCTTTTATAATGCCATACAATTAAATACCGCCAATACAGATTAAAGCGTAGGCTAGTCTGTGATACTGATTCTGAGCAAAAATATACCTAGGATAGTTTGTTTTTTTTCTAGTGTGCCAATTTTCATATTAAATTTTAATACCAGGTAGCGGATGCCAGATACAATATCCGCAATCTTATCCCAAAATTCAAATGGAAACTCTGATTAGTGCTAAATTGCTAGAGCATTTAATTTCGCCATGATAGTCCAAGTGCCTTTCTTGGGATCTGTTTTACATGCTGACAAGCGTCCGCATGCATGCCGTCGATTTTTGCCACCTCAAAAAATTTCGGGACATTAAGCGGGGTTGAACCCGCAAACTTGGGACCAGAAGACAGGCACGATAATCACTATACTACCAAAGCTGGCGGTTCTGAAACGAACATTACAATAACATTTCCAGTTCTTATGAGAGTCCATTGAAACTGTAATAAAAGGACGCTTAATGATTAAAAGATTGTGATTAATGTGTTTACAAAGTTGTGCAGTAGAGCAATCTATTATCAAAGAAGATCAAAACACCCACCGAACTCTACCCTATTTTTAGTGAATGTGATCGCATACAATCGGTACATTATCGTACTTTCAAAGATATACATTTTTAGAACAATGCATTAGAAAGTTCTCTCGTTACGTTCTATTCATCATAAAACTAATTTCTTTGTATAATACTTACATGCAAAGTGATAGTACTATCATGCAAATTTTAACCCTAATAGCTTCACATAATAAGTATTGTGTGAAGACGAAACATAGACATTTAAAAAAAAATCTAAAAATGATGTATACAATAAGCACTAACCTTTTAAGAACTTTACGTTTTGGTATGATTATTATACACCACCCCTAATTTCACAAATATATCAGATTGCTTCACCTCACACTGTGTGTACTTCATTGTACGAAATAAAAAATAAATGTTTCTGATCGTGTTCATGAAATTCAATTCTCATTCAGTTCATTTTTACAGAAAAGAAACGAATTATCACATTTTATAATCAGGAAATTTACACAATACGCATACAAATTTGCCTTCATATTGAGACCCAATCGGTCTCCTTAAACAAATAATTGATTAAGGCAATAGTTCAACGACCGCACGCAAAATCAAGCGGCGCCACGAATCCCGGTAACAACAAAGAGAGAACGGGTCTTCCGTACGCTCCAAGCCCGGGAGAAGCGAGAAGTCTGTTAGTCGGAGAACGTAGTAGTAGGTAGGAGCCTGGCCAGTGTGGAGGGCAGACGAGTGCATAAGATGCGGAGGAGTGGAAGTTGTATCGAAACGTTAACAATTCGGAGTTGATGTGTCGAATACGATGGGCAATAGTGCACAAGTGACGAACATAATGGACAATTTTAAACTAAATGTGGAGTGAACTAGTACGGTAATGACAGTGCAATATATTGAAAGGAGACAGCGCCGGTAATGAATATCTACCACGTGGTATTCAGAACAGTGTGAGTGAACGAAAGAGACAGTGGCGGCGAATAGTGCGGTGACTATATAATTATTTGGATTGGTCTGTAACCGTGGAAACGGGTAATTACGTCGCGAGACGATCAAGATTGGACACTGCCACCAACATTGCGAGGACTGCATCTGCGTCGGAGATCACGGCGAGAGTTTCCACCACGGGCGGCGACGAAAAGTGCCGAGCGCCACCGGGCGGAGCCGAGGTTCCCAGGACGACGGTTGAAGAGGAATAACGTTGGAAGCCGTCTCGTACCAACAAGTATTTTTGGCATTCTAATGGGAATGAAATACAGTGGAAATAAAGCCGACATGTATTTGTAATGATTTGGCCGACTGTCTAGTAACATCAAACCAGATAGGAAGCGATCGCGAGAAATATTAAAAGGTAATCATAATAGTTTGTGGTGATCATCAATAAGGTAATGAGAGTAATTTTAGTAATAAATGTTTTTCTTGTTCTTATCATTTTAAGTGTTGTTCCTTTTCTTTCTTAATGCATAACAAGTGCATGCAGTCAACAAGTTCCCTCCCCTGAAACAGATTCCCTGTCCCATCTTAATAAATTTCATCTATCTGATGAAATAATTTGTGATCATCGACTCACATACGCGCTGACAGACCACGTAGAAGAAGGGTCTAGGGTGAGTACGGTCACAATATTTACTTACTTTGAAAATATTTAAATAACAGAAATTGTCACTAATAATATACATCCTCAAAAAGTATTTGACGAACTTCCGTCCACCGTCCAACAGTCACAATTAGACTCTTTCCAATCGACCAGGAAGGGTGGCGAGGGCATCAGCAGATATCACTGCAGTGGTTCTGACCGGGAGGTCCTGGGGATCGAGTCCCGACGGTGAGAGGATATTCGGCACTAGCTAGTCAGGCCGAGCTCTGTCACTGGATTAAAATTCTGCTCTGATTGCAGTTTTCCGTGGTTTCTCCGATCGTTACCAGGTGAATGCTGGAGACGTACTGTAAGAAACTGGTGACGCACCGCGCGCGATCTTTCCTTCACATTCCTGGTCCTATCGTACCCCTTACTTTCACTTACATTCACTACACTATCATACATGCCGGGAGTTTAGAACTTGCCCACGCTGGGACGGTACCCTCCCGGTGGGTGCTACCTGGTTGGGGAAAACCCAGCTAGCTGCCGGTAGAGTGACGACGAATCACGCCATCCCGCGTAACAAGATTACCATCATATCCCGAGTAAAACGTGTACTAAACACGCGGTACTAATAACCTTAGCTGTTGACGCGCTCGAAATCACTAATCAATCAATCAATTTATCCACCAATCGAGACAAATGGGGCTGAAGCGCTCGTGTGCCGATTCGCCTAAGATACAATGATATTCTAGGACGCGCATTATTTAAGGCGCGTCAACGCAACGCTAGAGTGCAGGGGCCCTTAGATATTGAATCACTCGGAAGGAAAAGATTGAAAATGCTTAATAAAGGAAAGAAATGGCAATATTTAATCAAAAACGAAGGAGTATGTTTTTGAAAATGTTGAAAACGTCACTGGGTTTTTTAAATAAATTTCCACCAAAATTAAAATGTCGATTTCAAATTTAAAGGGCCGCGACATCAGTCAGATCAATAGGAGAATAACAATGGTGAAGAAAATCGGCTGAACGATTTAGCCGCTAGCATTGATCACAGAGGGACAAACGGACGAACGGACGGACGCTCAGGCGGACGGAGGGACGGATGAACGGACAGATGGACGGACAGACGTTTTGCCGTCATTCGATTTTTCGGTATCAAGGACCCACAATACATAGATTCTGGTTACTACGTGTTGGACAATTTTCCCCTTAATTTAGCAACTGGATTTATCCACTTCTTCGTCAGCAGGTCCCTGTAATATTTTCTGCCAAAAATTCGCCGTTATTTGCCCAGAATTATATAACCTACTATCTATTGCGTAAGCGGTATCGAGAAAGCAATAATTGTCATGTAAATAGAGCCTTAGTGAGTAATATTTATGAAACTAACGTTGTTTTAGTTTGTTTTCATTTTAATCTGACATGATCTGCAGACGCGAGCCTTATGAATACTTCATGCAACTTTCTCTAACTCAGATTGATGATGTGGCAATTTGTTCGTATTCAACATTATCAATATTTCAATGGTCGTTACATCAACTCAAGATGTTACCGTACGATTGACTATAGGTAGTAGGTAAAGACAATATAATAATTTCATATAGCTTGCTCTCAATCAATCATGGTACGATTTAAATAATTATTTAAAAGACTCCCGACAGGTAGTTGTTAATGACACAAATATACTTGCTGCATCTGAAATATTTAAGTGGTTTTAGCCACAATATAGTCATGGTAAGCTAAGATATTTTCCAGTTGCTGACGTGGATTCCAAGATATCCCTATTAGCGATTGCCATATAATTATGAAATTAATCACGGAGATCAACAACAAATCACATTAATGAAAACAGGATCATGCACGACTGTACAGATTTAGGTAGGTAAAAAACATTTTAATGAAGTTTTTAGAAATATCACAGTTAATTGTAATAAATTATTCCTAACAATTTTCACTTCTCTCATTTCCTTATTAATGAAGAATAAACACTGAACGATGTGAAAAACGTTTTAGATTTTAAATTTTCTGCATCATGCTTATGAAGTACTTTTCTGTTATAACATTTCTACAGCTTTTCCTTTTATCAGACGTAATCTCAACGTCGAAGTTAGAGTTTATTAGTATGAAACCCAAATTTCACTATCCACATATTCAGATAGCTCCATATTGTGGTTCGTTTGCTTGGTAATATTTTTCAGATAACAGAGAACGTTTACCATGAATCGAACAGGGCAATACGTCTATAGCATGAAAGCAAATTGTCAATATTCTCGAGAGTAACATAATTACATATTTTAAAATGCGAATAAATACCAGCATATGATAGCATACACATGTATTTGTGAAGTGTTTTATTTTCAATGAATGATTCGACAGATAATGTGACGACTTCACCCTAAATGATGACAAATATACTTTGGAGTTGAACGCTAATATTTTGCGTTTTTAAAGATATAACATAATGTTATTTTACAAAAGTTATGGGAAGGAATAGTTTATGATGGAAAAAATAGTTTATTATTTAGGGAGTGTTACTGTTACCCACTAAATGTACCAAATGTATGTAACGTATACTTATATATCGGCATTTAATGGGCAAAATGCATTCATTATTTGAGTATATATCAGTATCATGTATTTCGAAGCGTACATGAACTCAACCTTCCAACTTTTTATAATATAAACTTGGAAACAATAAGCATGCATTTGTCACATTTGTGAGAAAGGCATTAACATACCTCGAGAAGTTCAAACAAGAAAGTGACTTAATTTAATTTTGGAAGAGATGCATCCCAAAATTATTTTCGCTCACTCCCGACTATTGTGTCATCATGCTTGTTTATTTTGGCGCACATATGCCAACAAGCCTGAAATGAATGGTTTGACGTTGCTCTAAGAATATCTGAAGATGTTTGTGATTTTGAGAGACTCCAAACATTGTAGACACTACCTTCACTGAACTCACCACGATATACTCACTGAGCACATGCCGTGGTGAGTTCTTATTCATAACACAAAAGAAGGTGAGTTTTATTTCATAACTTTCTACTCATCACCTTTAGATCTTGGAACTCCTTGAACCCCATCTGCTGTTCCTTGACCGCGAACTGCTAGGCGTTAGTTCTCCTTGCCTATCTACGTATAATAGAGTGAATATATTCTAATGATACTCTACGGATAGTAATAGATATGTCGTGAAAGTGATATATCTATTGTTAATAACTAAATTAGTATAGATCCTGTTGAAGTTGTTGATAGTTTGTCCCCAGTGAAGTTTTTGTCATTTGTTTTGAATTATTAAAACTAGTTATAAAAATACATTTCGTGGTTCATGAATACATTATGCTCTGCAATAGGACAATAAGCTTAACATTTATACTAGGTAAGAATTACTTATTCTGATATTACGGTCTGCAAATTTTAAATTAACAAAGTAAATGTTTAAAAAACAAGATTGTTCATCTTTAACTTGTAATAAAGTATTTATTATATAATTACAACATATGTTTTTCAAACAAGTTTAATTAATAAAATAAGCTAAAAATTAGACAAAAAATTAAAGTTCAATTTTTTATATAAAGGTATTCTACTTACACACCTTGCGTTCCATAGAGATAATAGTAGTTATAGACCGTCTCCCGTGATAAAAACTGCATTACACTTACGGGACTAATGGGCATACAAGTTGATGCGCCCAGAAACAAAATAATCGATCTATCATTCATTCGTCATATTTATTGTAGTAAAGTGGTCAGACTGCCTTCCCACCGTTGGATACCTATGTACAGATTCCTTTCGCCGGAGGTGGAATTTGTAGACCAAGCGAGTTCGCTTACGCTTTGCTCCGTGTTCTCGCATTTCCTATGCCTCTCAGTCCACAATTGCTCCATCATTATTCAAATCATTTTATCATAATTCGACACCCACTTACCAAAACCATTCATATTCTGAACGACCGAAAAAGACAAACGAACTGAAATTTAATAATGATAGGCATCATCATCATCATCATTTCACAACTCTAACGCGTCGCACACGAAATCACAGGAGCTTCGCTTTGAAATTCTGCTGTCAATGCGCCGATCCCGCAACGTCATGCCATTTGATGATGATATAATAACAACAACAACAATAATAATAATAATAATAATAATAATAATAATAATAATAATAATAATAATCAGAAGAAAATATTGACAAGTTCAGCGTTATCAACAATTGTGACCTGTATGTTCCATGGTATATATTATGCCTGTCTTATGCCGGAAAGTGAATGTAAACTGTATTGGGAAAATAGAAGGAATATAAAGTAATCAACGCAATTATTTATATTACATATCGAAAATCATTAATCGAAAATAATTTCCTCAGAAGACACATACCGATTTAAGTCTATAAAAATTCGATCTTATTGAAATGTATGTCTATTCGAAAGTAGAATAAGACTGAGAGAGCTCAGTTGCGCTCGTGTTACCCATAACAGTATTTAAACATCGTTTCTTAGCCGCACGACTGCAGGTTTCTTTAAAATTGTTGTTCTAACAATTTAATTTAGAAGAAGATGCATGAATTCTAGAGAATAGAAATTTATGTTTGTTGCATGTAGGTATTATAATGAAACAATATATAAATGTGTTGTCAGTACAACACATTAATTCATTTTTATCCGAAAATATGAACATTTTTGATTATCTTTCATGATGTAATTTTGCCTTATAATAATTTTATAGAAATTTCCATACTGTCAAGAAAGTAACATGTTCTTGGAGATTGAATGAATAACAGTAGAAACTACAGAAAACCAAATGCAAACTTTCATAAAAATCATATTGAACGAAAATATTAGGTTATATTCTGAAAGAAAATATCTTCCTCCTATTCAATAGCGTTACTCGCGAACAAATACATGAGTCACATTTCAATCGTGATAAATTAAACTTAATTATTTCACACTAAATTGACAGGTAATGGTCGTTCAAGGTTGTATTCCATTCCCAGTCATTCAGTGTTAGGCTTCGCGGTGTGTTAATCGCATATCGTCTTTAAAAACGCGCTGGCGGCGAAGAAAATATTGATCGTAAAAAGGAATTTCCATTCAAAAACTAATACAATGCAGTAGTTATTTGTCAGTCTCTTTGGATTGACTATCTTACATCCGATCGGAATATAGACTGTTGCAACAGGATGGAGTGTGCTAAAAGTGGCGTGATAACGATAACATTCCTCAGAAGCTGTTAGTTCAAGATAAAATTTTAAACACTCATATATTTCCCTGAAAATGTTATAATTCGTGTTTAATGGAGACACGAAGTTCATTGTCAAAACACTTAATTTCTTCTAACATAATTTTCCTTTTTTTAACCTTGAAACCCTGTTGTTTTGGCGTATTAAACACTTTGGCACATTCTCACACATTGACAACTTTCTCTTAATTTTTGCCATCAGAAAAATATCATTAGCATTAGGTGTAATCATTAAATGGAATGATAAACTGTTTACTGAATCTGAAATTAATTACTTGAAATATCTTTGGCCATATCTCTTGCATGAGTACGAACCTTTTTAGGGGACCTATTGCGGATTTCTTTCACCAAAATAAACCTAATTATTTTTCTCACCGATAATATTTCAGCAATCAAATGCTTACTACTTTAATACGTTCCGTTGTTCGAACATAAAAAATGTAACATCGTGAAAGGAATATTATTTTTTGACTTTGTTTTGTTTTCATACTAATGAAAATCTATTACTTCATATTACACGTTAGTTAATAATACGTACAACACTTACGTTTAGTATGTTTATCCAAACACAATTCGTCGACGATGGTACTATTTTCCAAACAGTACATAGTACAGAAGATGTATTGAAGGATATTTCACACAATTGCTTCTTGTTCACTGCTCCTACGAAACAAGAAGTATCGTACACTAGTATAAGTCTTCGTGCACCACACGTTTTTGCTGGACCGCAACATAAGTCATCACTCAAGACGATCGCCGAGATTACTGAACCACACTGAACTTCACGTGAGATGGCAGGTGACGCCGACAGTACACAGAAAAGTGATATCGTATCACTGGTGCGAGATATGTATTGAGGCGCGTCATCTGAAGTATTTGCAAATCAAAGGAGTTGGTAAACCCCAATCGCATGCTCACCAGGTTTTGGAGGCGGTGTATGAATAGGTCCTCTTCTCTGCGGAAAGCCGGATTAACGACCGTGGAGACCACACTGGTGATGATTAAACCTGTGGAAAAATAGATAATATTCAAGATATGGAATGTAGTTCACATCTCTGTTCTCTGATGTGTCGCACTTGTAAATTCATCTTCAATCTCATTCCCAACCTCATCTTCAACCTGTTATTCCATCTACACATGCGAGTTTTTTTAATTTCACAATGGGTCCGAGAATATGTACAATCGGAAAATTACAAAAAGTGAAAACTTTTGGGACAATTATTTAATATTTTCTCTTCGCAATAATATTTTGAACATTACAGCCATTCAGCCACAAATAGCTTTAATATTTATTACGTTAAAGATTATGCAAAGAGATCCCAAAACTACAAAGAAAATTTATTGTAATATCAGATAGGATACCAAAACAACATCACACATTAATATATTATTGTGAAACAAAATGTATTGTGCTAGAAGTACAATTAAAACCTAAAGGCAATACCTATGTCCTTTACATTAATTACTCGCTAAAATTGGAAACAGAACTAATGATGCTGGAGTATCATGTACTTTCTTGCATTATTTGTAACAGCTAGGTAATATTATAATACTACATGAAGCTGAAAGGGCTTTTCCAATTTTTTTCTTCCAGCTAGAATTCTAACTAACACCTTTATATTTAGCAAGCCGTCCACGTTACCCAAACACCACTAGTCTTAAAATAATAAAATCAACATTCCCGACTCTTTAAGAAATATTGAACAAATAAACGGTTGTCATTACTTGATTTCAAGTTCTAGTTTTCATGAAGATATTTCATTAACAAACAAATCTCAAACATAAAATCTGTAGCTACCCAATGTTAAGTTTTTGTTTAAAATTTTGGAAATTAAAGAGAATTTGCCGATTACGGAACCCTCGCCATTTTTTGGTCTTTCCAAGAATTTTTTAAAATTCAAGCGAGTTTTGAAATTATTTTATAAATTGCATTAAATTAAAGCAGAAATTGAAGGGAAATTAATGGTTTTTAATGGTACATGACCATATTTAAAGATCTATATGGTTAGAACAAATAATACACAGAGTTCGCTGAAAATGGAACCAACCCTATTTTGACCATTCTTTGCATTATCAGAAAAATGGAACAGTTTTTGAGAAAATAATTGTTAAGAAATTGCTCATTGTTGAAAAAATCATTTCGAAAAAAGTATACATGACTATTTTAAAACCGGTTTTTGAGCCACAGATTACTGAATGAAGTATGTACCCTCTACCTTATAATATAGTTGAAGGATGACCAATGTTTCTAACGTTTCCAATTGTCGAAAAGGCAGATAATTCAACCACAATTAATTATGCGACATTGTTTTAAAAGTTATCTATTCTATGTCAGGACAAAGTTCATTAAACAAAATTGGAACAATTTTTGGAGAAAGTTTGAAAATGTTAAAGCTGAATGTAAAGTATCCCCCAAAATTAAAATATAGGTTTTAAAATTCGCAAGGCCTTGAGCTCGCTTAGATCAATTTGAAAATATCAATTTCTGAACAGATCAGACGCTAGCATTGGCTACAGAAAGACAGAGACACAGTTTTTCAGTATTGAGTATTCATAAAACGTGTATTCAGACAACACGTGTTAGACGAAGTAGTAATTTACTACATGTTGGAACCAGGTTTATCCACTTTTTCGATACCATGGCCCACAATACGAGTTTTTCTATAGAAAAATAGCCGATTTCTGCAACAGCATTTCAATACTTTCTCTGTATTACGTACGTACGTAGTAATATGAGCAAGTAAAATGCAGGCGTGGCTTTGTAGTAGGGGAAAGAAGAAATACATATTTTTTACTCGTTCTCATATATTGCAAATGAGTCAATTATTCCCCAAAACACAACAATATTATAACGCATTAAAGGGGTTTGAAAAAAAAATTGAAGTTTTGTGATAATGTATTATTGTAAAAATTGAATATTTTTTATATCTCATTAATGATAAATATATATAAAAAACATAAACTATTAATGTTATTTCCTTATATCTGATTTTCACAGACATTCTGCAAGTATTAATACTATGTAATCCTCGTTTATAGAACATTTTAAATATACATTTAATAGTTGTATCCTGAATCCTTGACTATGATGCTTTATGTCCAAGCAAATGTGCTTTTTTCGCATAAACAACTTCATTTTTCTTTGATTTTTAATATTGTGAATTAATATTTGTTATGATAAGCATTGGATCGAACCGAATTCTCTCATTTCTCTGTCTGCATTTCAAATTCATTTAGTTATAACACATTCTTAGCCTCTGTCACTAATTTTTATCTCAGGTGCAATTTTGATACTTGGCAAAGTTTCAAGTTGACGTGTGCGGAATGTGACCTTTGAGCATTACATTTATATTCGATATTCTACAAAACTCCAATTCCATTTACTACGTCTCATTATTATACGCTGGCAAAAGCGAACACATTCTTTTCTTATGTTATATGGCTCAGACGCTTCTCTTTTTCTCGCATATCTGATATTGCCCAGTCTGTAACTCCTGGAATGCAATTCATGGAAATATAAAGTATTCTTGTCAGGCAAAACCGATATCAATAAACGATACGTTCCTAAAACTGGCACACGATTTACTTGAAAAGACGCTTTGGATGGCCCAACTGCAGGTCGTCTATTCCTAAACAGAGAATGATGTGGCGAAAACAAGTTCTCTCTTTCAATAATAAGCTCCTCAACGATCTCATAAGTGGCTGTGAGATCTCTAAATATTCGATCGACACCCGCGGAAAGTGTCACAATAGATTTGGGGCTATGCCACTGAAAAAATAAACATTCTATTTGTAGAGCCAACGAGCTTTTATTGCCTTCTCTTATCACAGAGCTCAAGGGAAGTGAACCTCTTTCGAAACGACTGCTGCCGGCTACATCCTTCAGAGGTTCTAAAGAGATTGACAGATCCAGGAGATCGTACCCATGAGCTCTATGAAAATATTTTCAACTTATTTTACGTACAAGATGAAGCGGCGTTGTCCGAGTGCTGATTTACCACTATAATTAATTAGACAGAAAAAAGAACAAGTTCTATTTACAGTATAAAATGGATATAATTTTTTAATCGCTACAAATTCATTTTTTGTTGTTGTCCTAAATTAAAGAGACTGTAAAACAGTTAAAAAAACATTATAATAGTATCCTTGTATATTATTAATTGCACTATTTTTTTGATGTCCCACCATCCTCGCTCCCTCACGCTCCACCCCACCCCTCCTAGTACACTGTCCTCTCTCACCAGCTCGTTCCCGCCCCTCGCCGCCGTCCTATCTCCCCATCCGGCACTGCCCAGCTTCTCTGCGTAAGCGTCCATGCATTGACTGCCCTCTCTATAGGCATCGCTGCGCCGCAATGTGCCATACCTCAGTGCATTGCGGATTGTCTCATACCCCTAATTCATCTCCCTCGAAAGGAAGAAATTATAGATTATTCATCTCTTCTGACAAGGAGTTCTTATGTATGGTTTCCATTTCGAAACATCAACTAAAGTAGTTTTGGCTCTGCGGTGTAGCCAGTCATTCAAAGAGACTTTTACCGTGTCATCCAATTACTCAAGCAAACACTGTATCGCCTTACTACCTACATTATGTAAATACCCTATTTTATCTTATGTTACCTACCGTATGTTGTAAACAACTTCCTCTATCGTATTGTGCAATCAGAATCACTCTTTTGTGGATCCTTAATACTAGAAAATAGATTTACGGCAAAACGTCTATCCTCCCGTGAACAACGCCCGTGGCAAATCCGTAAGCAGAATTTAAAAAAAATAGTATTTCCCAATTGATCTACCTCATTTCATGGCTCCTTCAATTTGAAGCGGCTACTTCAATTTTTTTAAATACTCTATATTTTTACTTTGATGCTCTAACTTCATAAGAAAAAAAGAATTGTAATCGTGCCACGGAATTTGGCGATTTTTCGATAAAAACTCGGGCTGTGACAGAATAATAACATCCCCTAGTTTTGTTTAAAAATTATTCAAATCCGAAATTTTCTCTCATTTCATTTGGAATATGAATCCTTTGCATCCTGGCGCGCTATTCTCTTAAGCTGGCCAGACAGAAGAGGGTGGCAGGAGTAAAGTGTTGGAGATAAATCCGATCACGAAAGCAGTTACGCACCCGGAAAAAATCAAACCGTTATAAACACGATTTGCCTTGTGACGCCCAGAGCATGTTACGAACTTCCCGTCGTGAATCTCGCCGCTGTTTTCACCTCTCTCCAAACCAATTTTTTCGATCTCATTTCCCATTTGTTTGCATTTTCGCTGACCTACCATGACTGAGTGATAATGAAACACTACAGAAATGACTCTACACTACAGATACAACTCTACAGAAATGAACATTACCAATAATTATTACTTTATTGAAGATTAAATTCAGGCAGTAAACATTTGTAGACAAAAAAGGCCAAATAAATAGGCATAAAAATTGGCCTCTATCACGAATGGCACATTTCTACTTCCTTGTTACGGAGTAGGGAGAAAGTTATGCAATGCCGTACAAAAAAACGGACAATTTTCGGCAGAAGACACATATTACAGGTCTGTGGTAACGAAAAGTTGGTAAATCCAATTGCTATATTTAGAAACAAAATCCTATTACACCTTGTGTAGCCAGAATCAATGTTTTGTGGGTCCTTAATAGCAACAAATCGAATGACGGCAAAACGTCCTTCCGTCCGTCAGTCCGTCCGTCCGTCGCTAGTGGTTATATCGTTCAGCCGATTTTTTCGAAAATGTATACTCCCCAATTGATCTGGTTGATGTCGCGTCCAGTTGAATTTGAAACCGATATCCTGATTTGGGGGGTACTTTGCATGAAGTACCGGGGAAATTTTCCAAATTTTCAAAAACATTGGCTCTATAGTTTTTGGTCAAATTTTGTCGTTGGATAAAGTAATAAACGTTTAAGAGTATGGTGCAGGCCGCATGTTCGTTGAAATCCCTTATTTTTCGAAAATTGCAAAAGTTCGAAAGTTTTTCGGGGTGTTTCTACATCTAAAATATTAAAATATTAAAATATTTTAGATGTAGAGATTATTCACTTAATCAAATTTGTACCTTACAGATAGATTTTGAAATACGTTCATGTACAATTTTTGCGAAATTTTGCGTGAAAATAGGGCGAGAAAGCATGTGCTGTTTTAGTATGACTAGTTTGCTTACTTTTATTGCGCCAGCTGCACAACTTAGTTTTGATTATACGTCATTATACAATATTTCCCCCACTTTTATACAAATACATGTGCCATTCATATGATTCCGTCCCGATTCATACGACCGACGCGGTCTGCAACGCGGCTTGCGCAACAAGTGGCTGCGATCCGGACATGAGAATCAGGATGCGGGTTGGGTGTTGGCTCATCACGTCATTTGACGGAGTGAGATATTTTTAACTCCATATAGCAGACAATACCAGCGATTCGCACCTAAGTGTACTTGGTCGATTTAATTACGAAAGAAAAGGGCTAGGTAAAAGAGAGGAAAAGGTTTTCCGGGATGTGCGGGAAATCAAGTCTCACCTAACAAGCTCGTTATTATGAATCTGTCATCCAATACCTGGGGTAAGTAAAGTGCTACTATAGTAAAAGAATCGCGAATATCCGAGATAATTATCCCCGGCTACCTTAGATTTGAAAAAATAAATCAGATATAATGGATTTCAGTTCAGTTCTACGAAAAGTTCAAAACTATGTGTAACGTACTTTGGGAAGAAGTGTATAGTGTGGATGTCTCCTTGAGATTTGGAATCCCATATCCTAACTCATATATAAATTGAATTACGAATACAGCTGGAAAAGAGTGTTTTGGGCATAAATTGGTTAGAAAAAATTCCCCTGTAATAAAATCTATTTGCAAATCAGCAACAGATTTTGGCTGTTGTCCCTTATCCTGTGCCCTTCGTGAAGAAATCGACTTATTGCCGCGTCATCATGGAGACCGATTATTTGAATAGATGTATTCTTCATTCAGATCAATAAATGGATGATAGATAGTGAAGCTTCTTTAATGAGCAGAAGCAAATCAAGGGTTATATATGCATTATGTGAAAATATCAGGGAAAGTATGAAAAATCTTATGTAGATGGGGGGACACTGCCACAGAAACTGAGGTTGATTATTTGTTACCGGATATTCAGTCTTGAATTTATACTGACCAAATGGTAACTATTACATTAAATATCAATGATACAATTAATGTTGCTTTTCTTTTTGAAGATAGGTGTAGTCTGTAATTGTACAGAGACACGTATGCACCAGAAAAGATTTTTGTTGGAAAAGGATCAAAAGTGAACATACAAATTACAGAACACAATGTAAATGAATGAACACTTGCACCGCTGTCATAAAAGGAACTAAAACCACGAGTGGCAATGACAAACTACACACACAGTGTTTGAAGAGCGAATCCGGTCGTTACCGAGTTCGTTGAAGTCCCAATATTCCGGGAATCGGTGTTGGCGGCCAACACACATGCCAGTTCCCCACAAGTATTTCATTTACTATTATTACGCAATTTAAAATACACTGTCATGAAATTCCGTGATCACTTTTTAAATGAATTATTTTGTTGTGTGGCTAGTCACCGCCTAGGTTAACGTAACACATCAGTTACTCGTACCTCTAACCTCACGTGTGTCCCGTACTTACCCTACCCCTTTGTTGTGCTCGCGTTGCCTGTTTCTCGGCGCCATCCATACGGGCTACACGTGATACGTCAGGTATTAAGAAAATTTCGTCGGGTTCCGAGCTCTGTGTCTTTTTCAGGGCATTCATGCCCTGTGTACAATCATTACAATTACGTACAATCATTAAATAAGGATTTTGAGAACATTTATAAGTAGATAAATTTAAACGGCATAAAATTAAAACAATAAAAAAATAACTCAAAGAAAGATTCAGATTTAAAATCTGAAATTTCATCTTTTTTGCAATATAGAGAATAATGTCAATAAATGAGATGTCAGAATAAGCCGATATCATTCGATAATCTTATTTATTAACATGCTAACGAGAAAAAGAAAAGTAGCATTTTTTAATAAAACATTATTACGCATGCAAACACATGAACATTTTACTATTTCGTGTTGGAGATGTTAGTTTATGTTATTGTCATAATTCTACATTGTAAATTTTGGAAAAAATGAATAAAGGATATACCTTTAGGAAAGTCGAAAATCTATATTGCTATGAAGGAAAAGTGTAGAGCCGCATTATCTGTAATACTAGTGGTGAATATTGAGTCCTATTTGGATTTCCAGTCATTTTCTAATGGGGTTAAACCTTGAGCGATTATGGAACAGAGATCCTTTTTCTATGATTTATTGCGTCTCCAATGATCAATCAATTGCATACTAGAGAACCGCATCTCGGATGGCATTTTGCGAAGACTCGATATGGACCATACCACAGCTTCGTTTGTCAACTTCTTGTTGTGCACTTATAGGATGGATGTGTTAGTTAAATTACCGTGATCTACAATTTCTTTACACTTTTGTGGGTATTTCAGTTGTTATTGTGTAATCTGAGCGCGATGTTTTCAGATCTTAATATTTGTTGAAGATATGGAGGAATATAGAGGAATAAGAGGAACGAAGCAAAAATTCAGGGGAAGAACTTGGGGGAATGCAGGAAAGGGCTGAACCAGGGATTCCCCAAATTTGTATTTCATCGACCCCTTTTAAATAAATTCTTTGTTTCATTTATGCCCTACGCTTTGTACATAATATACAGCATCCCAAATCATGACACATAGAATTGCACGTAACGCCTTAAAGATAACAAGTTCGTACACCAATATTCTCGTAATTATTTCAATATTTTTCAAAAACAGCCACACGCAAGACAAATTGTGTTCGTGTCTGGGGATAAAACCATGTTTTTTCATGTTTATACGGTTGCTAAAACCGACTCCGATGTCCATTTTACTCCATCACATCAGGTTTCTGATATAACGTCGAAAAATATAAAAAGTGAAAGATATTTCAAACTGGGGATAATTTGTTTTTGTGTGTGGGGGTGTGTAATGTCAGACTCTTCTGTTTTTGAGTAGCTGAGTTTCTCCCTATTTATGATATACAATGGTTAAAAAACCTAGAGTTCTTTTTAACAACTGGCTATTACATGTCTCAGGTGCCTATTGCGAAAATTACTTTCTTGCAAGATAGAGTATCATTGTAAATGCATAGTTATAATTTCTACAGTTTCTTAAAAATCTTAACACTCAAGGCCAAAGAAGGGATACAAAGAGAGAAAAGACTGTAATTTATTATCGTAAGTTTTGTTGCTTTATCTCAGAAAACAGTTAATTAAGTCATTAATACGTTTTTGTAATCAATGGAATATTGATTATTCTGATCAGACGCCGATTCATTTTCGTCCCCAATCAACCTCTTAAGTATCATTGACTGCTTCAAACAAACTTCATTGATCCTCAGGGGTTTTATACCGACCACGTTTGGAATGCCTGGACTACAAGAAAACGCAAAATGAGATAACTTTTTTTAACACTGTTAATGGTTTGCTTGAGGGTGCACTACCAATTTAAGAAATTTTGCTCTTCTTTGAACGGAAAACCATCTCTAATTGACATTTCAGACACGAGAAAAACATAATGGCAATACGTTTTTATTAATATTTAAATAATAACTCATTCTTATTGCCCACGAAACGCACAGAAGAGCACAGACGCACGGAAAGATACGTTGTTCTATACAACCAGGAACAATTTCTACCCGCGCATGATAATGGAGAGCGATCTACAATTGCTTGTAAACATGCGAAGTGGAACTACCATTACACATGATTATGCCATTTCCACGAAAACAACGGCGAATGGAAATTATTAAAGAAAGTTTGTTCTGGCTGTACGAACAGTGAGACGTACGAAACACTGGCTTAAGGTACTGTAAATTGACCACATAAACATGTTGAAATTTTGTTAAGTCACGATAATTTAAAGGGACAATGAATTAATCTAAGACGCCCACAGCACGAAAATGCGAACTGAATTATTAAACAGTCAGTGGCGTGCAGATACAGCATTAGGCGTGACACTTTCGTTTCCCAACGATCATCAATTGGTACGAGGAAGCTTTTCATATGTTAGCATTTGAGGGCCAATGGAGGCGTACCGAAGGTTATATCAACGTGACATAGAATTGCGTATTTTAAAACAAGAGAAGGAGCACGCCCACTAGCAGGCTCTCTATGCCATTAACTTTTTTTATTACATATGACATGATGTACTAGAAAATAAATAATAGATAGAAGGAAAATGAGATAATTTCAATGACAAATGCATTTTATGTGGAACCACTTACAGAGAGTTCCCAGATGTCTTGGAGACCTTCTTCCCCAAATTGGTAGGATAAATGGAAAATCAGAGATTGGACGTATTTTCTAAACACGGCGACAGAGCCCCTTTCGGGAGCCGGGAGGCACGACCCCACTTGCCCCCTTGTACGCACACCAATGGCGAGGAGATTTTAATTGGTAGTTGACGGCAATACGCTTACTATTTTGCACGGAAAATGTAACAAAGTGTTGGTCGTATCGAGTGGCAGCTGTGTCAAAGGTTCGAGGGCAATTGAAGATCTTATTTCCAAATTTCCTTTCCGCCCATTTCGTTCGTTTTCTAGTTTATGAATATACTCATAAGAACCTTCCCCATCGCGAAGCCGAATATTGGGTTTATATATTGTGTTTCTCCCATGTTAAACGGCATCCCAAAACAGCAGAATCCATCTTGAATTATAATGAAGGATGTGAATATTTCCTCAACCTAAAAAAATGCTTCTTGAAGATACGTCACTTTGGAGATAAGGTTTTCAATTCATATTCATCCTGTACAACTGTTACATATCACGCACCAAATCTCTCGGCATTTTCACGCTTTAAAGGGGTAGTAAAGTCAGCGGATGCCCTTGCACGCCCTTCCTTCTCTCGGAGGGCGTGCCCTTCCCCTTCTACCGGAGACGCCTCCGACCCCGCGTCCGTGGAGCCCGCTACGCAGCGGGGGCGAGGGGCGAAGGGGCGAAGGGGCG